>OMLC01043993.1:0-10772 GCA_900302585.1 Regalecus glesne
TGAGGCAGATGGTGTTTCAGTTCCCAATACCCTGTAGCTCACATGGGTTGTTGTCCAGAGACCCGCACGTTGCCCAGTAACATGCAAGGGAGTTGAGGGGGAAGTGGAGCTCTCAGCCAGATCGGGGAAACGGGATCATCTGACTCTCTTCCTCGAATGGGTGGTCCTCAGTTCAGGAAATTATGAGAGAAATGTCCAGAGAGAAGGGTTCTCGACCGTGGTGAGTGCTTGGTTTTCTGATGTTTAGTAGCATTTCTCTTTCCTAGGTAACCTAAGTGTAATTGTAGTTGTAATTGAGGCCATTTACGTGAAGAGGGGAACGACCGTCTTTGAACAAAAGTTGGGGGCCTGCGAGAACATCTGTCATGATCTTATAATGCTGTGACCGTAAATATTCCCCAGTCCTCTGTGAACAGTCTTCATTACCACTGAATGTGGAGTCAATATGGTCACCAAACTTGAATACGAAACCAGCCTTTGTTGGTTGGCATCCAACTATTGTCAAGCTCAGACTGATGATGGCACCTGTTTGAGTGATGAAATGTTTCTGACTAAACTTCTGATCCAGTTGAACAAGTCATCTTTTTAGGATTTCTAATGAGCTGAATCTAACCTAAACCTATAAATACTACTGTACGTTTAAATATTAACAACAAAGTATCAGACTTGCCTCAGACAAGTAGCCCTCCTCCTATGGCACCATCGTGAACATCTTGAATGGAGCACTTGTAATATCATTACATTATACGGTACAACCTGCTGTATCATGGTCAAGTGAAAAAAGGTCAGAAGTAAACTAAAACTGAATAAGGAAAGGAAGAAAAGCCATTTTATCTCCTCATCGTATTCTTACGATGAAACGTGTCCCCTGCATTTAACCCATTGTGCTGTATGGGAGCAGTGGGCAGCTGAAGTACCCGAGGAGCAGTTAGGAGTTCAGTGCCTCGCCGAGGGACACTTAAACACGCTTTCTCGTCGAGCTAGGGACTGAACCACTAATATTCCAATCACCCGATGACCCGCGCTACCTCCTGAGCTATTCCACCTCTAAGTTCTCATTCAGGTATTTTTATCCTCACAAGAGAAAGGTGTGCTGCCTCTGCTGTCTCAGTGGTATGATTTGTCCTGTCTGTTCTCCTCATCCAATAGGGGTAATACTTTAAAGTGCAGATCCGTGTGCTCCTGATACGGTGTGTTTAATACCTCATATCGTGGTACAACTGGGCAGGCAGTAGTGCTATAACGGACAATATGGGGGTCTTTTCGTTTGACATTACAAGTTGGAACTTTTAGGGGCTCCACGGCCACATCTTCAGTTAAGGTCCATAATTCTTGGTCATTCTTCCACACCTCACTGGATCGTGCCACCGTGCTACCGCTCTAAATGGAGCTCCAACATATCAGAGGTGCTGTTCCATCCAGCAGCTGTGTCTGTCACGAGCTTGTGCTCGGGGAGATCAAGTAGCTTCTGCTTTTCATTTCAGGGTAAGGCTTGAAATTGTGCTTTTCCCAATAAAAACCACGATGCTGCGACTTCTTCACAGCAGACGGGAACGAGTGGGGGCCTCAAATGGACACGGAGAGGTCAAGTTCAAACTGTGTGCAAAGCAGGTCATAAGTATGACTTCACCAGGTCTGCCATGATCGTCATATTGGAGGAATTATCCATCACCACAGGATCCTTGTAAACAAGCCCCCGTTCATCTACCACATGCTGTAGCAAATCTGCAGTATTTAAGCAGGTTTGGCTGTCAAACGTAGCTCTGGTCTGCAGGAAATTTTAGACCCTTTTCCGTTCTGGAGAAATACGGTGGCTGGTGACAGCTACAAATGGCAATAGAGGATTTGTATAGCACAGCTCAAACTCATGTCGCAACTGTCTGACGGCGTGGTTATCAAAAACATATGTAGAACATAAAAGTGTTTTTGTGATATTTTAGTTCATTTGAATATCGGGGGAAATGCTGATTTAAAAGCCTTTTTCGGGGTCGGTAGAGACGACACACACACACACACACACGGGCAGGGTGTAGTACCTGTTGCTAGGAGCTGATTACAGGTTCGAGCCAAGCACCTGCAGAGAAGCATGTCGAGGTGTCCTTGAGCAAGACACTGTTAACGTAATAGCTCTGATTTGTGCTGGACTGATGACCCTTCAAGGGTATATTCTCACCTTTCACCCAATGAGAACTGAGATAGGAACAGTTCCCCAACGACCCGACTTCAGATAAGCGGTTGACAATGGATGGATGGAAACCTCAGGGTGACCAATAGAGGAGGGTTAGTTAGGGCAGTAGATTTGGTGCTGTGTGTACAGGATAGAATAGAATATCCAGAATACAACATTGAGAATAATAGAATTAAGATATGCTAAGAAAATGAAGGGGGCGATGACCAGCAGTGACCCGATACCACCAGAATTTAGCCAAGAGGTAGAATATAGAAATAAAGATAGAGGGTCAAGACTTGAGCTCCGATGTACACCATGTTTAATTTCGAGAAATTTCAACTAATATACAGACAAGGAAGGAAAAAAATTAATATCTTTCATTTGCACATTTTACTTTTTTTCCAGCTAGCTAACATTAGTTAAACCACACAGGTGGCTACATCTAAACTACATTGAACTAAATAAAACACTTCTTAAATTAACAATTCAGGTTTGGACACCATAAATGTGATGCTGAGCTATCTTCAACCAAAGTTTCTGTTCATCTGTAAAACCGGTGCAGGACAGGGGTGTAGCAGATCACATGACAGGGAGGTAGAAACAGGCATAAGAGATGGGGGTTCAGTAAACAAAAAAATGTATAGGAATTTCCATCTTATTTTTTTGCGTGTAGGCAATGGTGGCCACTGGCAACTAGTCAAAATAAAACTGGCCGCAAAATTAAAGTCAGTCGGATTGGTGACCATTTAAGTTGCCACCCGTAGCCCTGGAACAGCAAACAAGCCGGTCCACAGGCCAGTGTATTCTTAGGGCTTATCCCAAGACCAGATAAATCAGGAAGAGTTGTGTCAGGAAGTGCATCCAGTGGAAAACCTTTGCTAAATCAAATATATGGATCATAAACCGGATTTCTATATCAGATTCAGAAACAGCAGGAGAGGAGGAAGGGTAGGGGGGTAGAAGTGAGGGTCGGGACTTTAAATGCTGGCACTATGACTGGCAAAGGGAGAGAGCTTGCTGATATGATGAAGAGAAGGAAAGTAGATATATTGTGCATACAAGATACCAGGTGGGGAGGGAGTAAGGTCATAGTCATCAGAAGTAGATTCAAAACCATTCTACTATGGGGCAGATAGGAGAAGAAACGGGGTGGGGATAATCCTGGAGGAAGAGTATGTCAAGGGCGTGATGGTGGTGAAGAGAGTGTCCGACAGATTGATGAGAATGAAGCTGTAGATTGAGGGTGTGATGATGTACGTTATCAGGTGAAAAATGGAAGAGAAGAAGAATTCTGGAGTGAGTTGGATGAAATGGTGGAGTGTATGAGCACGAAGGAAAGAGTGGTGATTTGAGCAGACTTCAACATGCATGTTAGGAGAGAGAACAGACATGATGAGGAAAGTCATGGGTTGGTATGGTGTCAAGGAGAGGAATTGGAGGGACAGATGGTGGAGGATTTGGCAAAGAGGATGTAAATATGAAGCAATCATTGTAAAGCACCCTGAGAGGTCGTTAGGCTAGAAAAGTACTATACAAGAATTTAATTTACCAAAGGGCTGTGGTGAATCCATATTTCAAGAAGAGGGAGGAACACAGGATGACACATAGGAGTGAAGTGAAATGCACACAAGTGTACTATATCTTATACAGAAGGTACAATCTGAAAGGGATTCGAGACGGCAAGGTCGTAACAAGGGAAGATGTTGCTAGGCAGCATTGGATGATGATCTGTAGGATGACTGAAGATCAAAAAGCGGAAGAGAGTGGAGGCAGGGTCGAGGATCAAATGGTGGAAGTCCATGAAGGAGGACTGCTGTGTAGCTTTCAGGGAGCAGTTAAACCAGGCATTTGATGGTAGTGAGCAGTTTCTGAACAGCTGGGCAAGCACTACAGAAATAGTGAGGGTGACAGGTGGGAAGGTACTTGGTGTGTCAACTTAGAGGAAGGAAGACAAGGAGACTTGGTGGTGGAATTAGGAAGTAAAGCTAGAGTACACAGATGAAGAGTTTGGTCGAAGATGATGTGGGAAAACCAAGGAGATGAAGGAGTTGAGTTTACCATGGATTGGTGTAAAAACAAAAATATGAAATGAAAGAATTAACTGGGAAAACAGAAAATGAAACAAGATTTGGGAACAAATCAAACAGGTTCATCAGGCTTGTCTGTTGCCTGGTTTCATTATCACCCTTTTGGATTTCAACATCTCTCTGTGGTCTTTCTTTGGACAATGCTGGGATGTAATTCTACTCAGCAGGAAATACACCGATGACCAGGCTTATCAGACTAATACCAATCTTATCACATATGTGTGGCAAAGTTTAACACAAGTATGGGTCAAAAACATGTTTAGAATTATCCAAACAGCTTTGGTTGCCGACAAAATAGGTCTAATGTTATACTTAGAATTGATTTATATCAAATGCTGATGTCTTTTAAAAATCATAAATTTTTACTAAGGCCTTATAGGCATTAAAGTTGTTCTCCATGTGTTTTACGTAATCAATTCAACGGTCATGAAACTAAAGACAGTAATTAACTCTGGCCACCAGCCTCATAAAGGGAGATTTGAAGGTGCAGTTTGACAACACATTACAACATATCACAGGCTTAATATTGTCCTTCCCTGATCTCAAAGACTGCATTACTCTACGGTGGTACAATTTTATGAACTTAATAACCCATTTTAACTGATTGAAAGGAAAACCGATTACCTCTACCAGCTTAGCTGTCATATCCAAATTACTAAAGCTCATCAAAAACATGTTTGGTGTGGGAACACTTTAAGGGAACGCCAACAGTCATCACCAAAATATTAACGCGTCATCAAGAGGTGCATTCAGTTCAAAATATCAATATTTGGGTTTGTCAATATCCCCCAGAACGTCCTTAAAACTACTCCGATCAAACATCACTCTGCGGTCCTACTCTGAGCCAAACTAACCGAGGTGAATTTTAGGATCTATCAAACTGGTAGAACTTTTATTCAGATTGACGGGTAACGGATTGCATGATAATGATCGTTAATGCCAAACAGGCAAAACAAGAGCTGGAACCCAGATCGTATATCCTCATAGTGTCATGAAGTTTCTACTTCAATGTCATGCAAACTAGTGATCAATGAGCATTGCAACAGACGTGTGTCTGCACAGGTAGCCTCGACATAAAACTGAAAGAACCCAATCCCATCCAGTGACTTTACGCATATTCAATAAACCAGGTAAGCAAGAGCAACAAAAAAAAGTTTGATTAATCGGGTACGGGCTAGCGGAGTGGTAGAGGGCAGGTCTCCAAACCAGGCATCGCGGGTTCGATCCCACCGCGGGGTGTCAGCAAATGGCATCAAGCCTTAATTCACCGTGCTCAGCATACATTGCAAACGGTGTGTCCAATCAAAATGAATCACCTTTAGAGACTCTCTTACGTGTATTATTAACCATGTAGAAATGAATCTTTTTCATTCATCTCGACACTACAGCTCATTTGAAATGAACGATTTATCCCCACCTTCACCCAAACACAGCGACACAACGATCATATACAAACATCGGTTTCATATGCAAATTGCCACGATCAAATTACCACAATGTGAGTACTACTCAGAGGATTGGGGTGACTGCAAGTATGCTCCGACCCCATGGAACAACGTAACCTGAAAAACAACCAACCCCACACGAACACAGCATTCAGAGAACCGATTAGGAGGGTGAAATGTACACAATCGCCATTTGAAACAGCGAAGTCAATCAACCATTTGCTTGAATAGGATTTTTACAAGCCGTAAAATGTGTTGAATGTTTAAACGTTGAATGCTCCATTTTCATAATGGCAAAATTTGCAATGGTGTGATACTATCATACTGACATACACATCACTCACTAGTCTTGTTAGTAAATTGCATCTGGTTCCCTTAAAACAAAAACTCGACAGTGTATTATGAATAAATACACTTATAGCGAGCATTTTTCAAATGGTGCCTCTCATTTTCAGTTAGACACAAACAATCCCTTGGGTTCAACTGAGGCTGATATTCAGGTTGTGGATGAAGGGACAAATGAACACAGGCAATCTTACCAACAACAATAACGGGCCTGTTCAGAACATTTAAGTCATATCAGACCTGAAATTCGTTTTGATTAAGAATCATGCCGGCTCATTACACCAAGAGACCCGAACACAAATTTTCCCCTTTGGTTTTTAAATACCCTCGAATGTTGGTGATAGGCAGTCCACACAGCTTGATGACGCGACCGATGGCTACACGCTGCTAGCTTCGATGGACCGATTATGTACAGCAATAGCTTAAAATCTATAAATGGTATGAGGGAAAAAAGGCATATACATGGCTCCTTCAAATCGCAAAAATATATTGTACCGTGAATCATTTATAACAAAACATGCACATAACCAATTACTATTAACAGCTTCAGTCGACGCTCGTAACATTAAACTAGCCTACGTGCTGTTGCGATATCTGCAAAGGAGTCAACAAAACACCGCGACGACAGGCAACATACGCGACGGAATAAAACCCTTACACTATTCACTATCTAAAAGATGGAAACAAAAAACAATGAAACGTTCTTACCTCCTGCAGTGGGTCACCAACTTCTCCCTTTTAATGAATTGATGAGCTTTGGTTTTGTTTAAATCCACTCGGTCGATTATCTTTCTAGCATGAGCTAGCTAGCGTAGCTCGGCCTGACGCCCACTGCGGGAGGTTCGCTTTCCGATTGGCTCCAGGCTACATATGACGTCATTACCTGAATAGATCCCAAGAACGCCCTTGGTGCGTTTGCTTTATTGATAGATCTGTCGACCAATTACAAGCGCGTTAGCTGCTATGCTAGTTTCTGATGTTACTACCTTATTTATGTGCACGTAATGCACGTAGACGCCAGTCTTCCTAGCAAGAGGTTATCTCATAACACCAGACACAATCTAGTTGGAAACTTTTACCCTCAGATGCTTTATTCCGAGGTAACTCGCTCTGTCACAGACTAAATTCTAGTATGAATAAACTAAATCTATGCAACAAAACCTTGGGTAGAGAATGGAGCCAATTAATGTCAGCCAAGACCTGTACAATATAATGAAATGGTTACTCTAATGAAAAAATTCTATCCAGTAAACTCAGGAACCCCTTTTTTTCACCCGAAACTTAAGTCACATTCTCGAGCCATGGATCCACATTCAACAAAATATAATTCTTCAAAGATAACTAAACGGCCACTGAAGCTTCTTGGAAAGACGGTAGACTACAGTGACCATCATTGAATCTCAATTTCCACTTGCTCTTTCAAAAAAATAAACAAAGGACAACATCTAACAAGGACAGCACAAAGTGTGAATTTTACTTTATTGTATAAAAGACTGAAAATGTATTGACAACTTTTGCACGGAACATGTGCAATTGTAATAGTAGCATTCTAAAACTGGATATCAAAACTAAAGTGGAGAAAAAAATATACAATTTCAGAAAATATACAGTTTCCAGTCTTTGCAAATTTTTGTAAATATTTGAGGTATTACTAATATCTGCAGCCACTGGCATTCATTTAGCACAAAAGGGGACTTTTTCCTCCAGATATTTTGGGTCTCTGAGGGCTTAATTTTTGTTTCATTCAGCCTGTAAACTCCAACTCAGCACACTTATCCTTTGCATAATCAGTCATTTAACAAGTTCTGGTGTGCAGATGGGAGAATCCTGGATGCTGCTGGTGAGGCTTGACTATGGCTAATTATTCAGATTGCATTTTGGTGCAACCAGAATTTCTGAACATTCTGGACAAGTATTCTGTAATTATACCTGCCAGGATAAAACCTTCAAGTGTGAACTGGCAATTTAATATTCAGGAGCTGTGGATGGTAAATGATAAATTGACATTCTTATAAAGTACTTTTCAAGTCTAGTGACCCCTCTAAGCAATTTACAAGCAATGCCTCACATTTTAAAAAATCTGAGCCACTGTGGCTCAGATTTTTTTTAAGTAAAGGCACAAAGATACTGCAGTTATAACATTCAGATTTGTGAACTTTACTGCTACCCATTAAGGTTGGACATTATAACAATTAGTCCCAAGAGACCCAAGCACAAGACTCAAAGCCTACCCCCAACACAGACTGCAAATGGATTATAAAAGTTTAAAAGAATTAGAATTCAGAAAAATTTAAACATTTTCTATATTCAATAACATATGACCGTCAGGGACAATTTCTAAATACCTACATAGAAGGGATTTCTACATTGCCCTCTTGGTAAGCTTTTTTTTGTTGCATCTTTGGACTTTGTCAAACTAAAGCCCTTTTCTTGTACAGCAAGTGTTAGACACAAATATATAATAAACAAGGGAAAATCACTTCTACACAATACAATGTGTTAGCATCAACCTAGATTGGCATGTGAGGCAAACATTTTTGGATCCGAAATTTTGGACAAATTTTCACACAAAAAAAGAACATCTCATAATACTTGCATTAGAGAAACATTTACAACCATATCAAGTATGATGATTCCATGCCAAGACATCTCAGAACATTGAGGACAAGACACCATTTTAGTGGAATCCGTTTAATACTAGTCATCCTTCAACTAAGTAGTTATCTACGTATTCTGTAGATATCCAAACACATACTTTAAGACTGACAGTTGGAGAAGCTGACCAGAAGTGGCAATGAAAACCCAAATATAGCCAGCATATACAACAGCAATGTCCTGTTTAAATGGGGATGTATGGCAATATGTTAAAATTGCCTCGTCATGCTCACATTTGAAAACCTGCACTAAAATTACACACATAAGGGGAACTCATCCAAGTCAAACCAAGTTCCAACCTCAAAAAGTTGTGAACGTGAATACCTTTATCCTAAAACTTTTTTGGCAACTGACCTAATGAAACCCATTATTCTTTCAGGAGTTTGGGGTTTTGAAATGGAGGGGGATAGTCACCAGTGAATGGTAAATTGACTTGTTCTTATAGAGTACTTTGATGGTCTAGTGACTACTCAAAGCAGTTTAAAATGAATGCCTCACATTTACCAAGCTATGCATCAGGATAGGAACCCACAACACCTGACTCCCAGGCATGCGCTCTACCCACAGAAACCATCATTTTACATTATTCTGGCCAACATCAAGTTTTTTTTGTTTTTTTTTTGCTCAATGAAAACTGATGTTTAAAACAAAGTCAAGTTAAACTGTATTAACAGAATAATGTTAGAGTTGCAAATGCAGGTTCAATACATCAACCAACTACACTTCAAGATAAACAATGCCAAAATAAACAGGTGGCAAAGAAACAAAAAATTAAGTTTTATAATTGTAAAAATATATTAAGAGAAATTGAAATTCTTTGTTGCCTCTACTGAAAATTACCCCTTTAGTTCATTGTTAGTCCTCTTTGAGGACTCGTCATCGCCCATTGCTGTATCCTGGGAAAAACTGATTTAAAATGGCTTGCAAGGGTTTGTTGACGCTCATGGGGCAGTTTTTGCCCAGATCGTGCCTGCAGGCTGGACAGGAATGCACATCTGCCTTGAATGACCGCTGAAGGCATTCCTGAAATAAAAGAAAGTTGACCTTTCAGTACTAGTGGCTGCCCAAAAAATACCACCAGCCAAAGATTCAAGAATCCTACTCATTTTAGAATTCAATATTTACTTTTTCTTTTCATATCCCAATTTCTTGACTGGATTTAAAGCGTGTGATCAGTATTCAACACAATGTATATACATATGTACATGGCTTAACAACATGATAACCAACCATCTAGTCATTTTAGCCATTAATATGCTATATACATTTCACAATCTGACTTAAAGTTAGCATCAAGCTACATGAAATGCAGTGCTATGCAGGGTCACATTTCCCTTAGTTTTTTTAAACTGAGAGAGGTCTGTTTTACATGTCACAATTAGTCCTCATATTGTGCAGATGGACAAGGACTTCGATGAAGCTTGGTGGATTAAGGCCAGATGCCTTTCCTGACGCCCAGTGGTAGGTTTGAACACACTGCCTCTGGGTCGTCAATTCCCAAAGCATCAGCTCTACCTCTGGGCCTAGCTACCATGGCCTCCTAGTCTTTCAAAGCTATCTTTCCTAATCTGTGCAGGAACTACGCTGGGAAATATGCCAAAATGTTCCAATTGGCTACCATCAGCCAAACAATCAGCATTTGCAGATATGGAAAAGGAAAAAATGTGCAGCCCAAAAACAAATACAATACATTTTGTAGATCAGATTCAGCCAGTCACCAATTGCTGATATATTCGTCCAATCACAAAAAAATATCATTGGGATAAAACGGAAGTTTATCTTACCCTGCAAACATTGTGCTGGCACTCTGTAGTGATGGGTAGAAAGACCACTTCTTGGCAGCAAATGCAGAGGAAAACCTCTTCCACTTTGTTTAGGAATTTCTGTTAGAAATATAAAAATTAAAAAGGTGATCAGGTCCATAAACTTGTGACAGATTATTATTCAACAAGCTTAGGTGAAATAGTGATGCCCCAAAATATTTTTGGCTGACAGATGTATTAAAAAACATTTTAGTCACAGCTGATTAAGAATTTAAATATGTAGGCAATTTAAAGAAAATAATGTCTT
>OMLC01043995.1:0-13094 GCA_900302585.1 Regalecus glesne
ATTTATACACGCTATGTATATTTCTACACACTATGCCAGGAGCAGTGCTGTTACTGGTCAACATGATGAAATATTTCTCACCAATAGAAGTAATAAAAATACCAACTGACACTGTCTCTCTCTCTGCCTCTCTCTCTCTCTCTCTCTCTCTCTCTCTCTCTCTCTCTCTCTCTCTCTCTCTCTCTCTCTCTCTCTCTCTCTCTCTCTGTCTCTCTCTCTGTCTCTCTCTCTGTCTCTCTCTCTGTCTCTCTCTGTCTCTCTCTCTCTCTCTCTCTCTCTCTCTCTCTCTCTCTCTCTCTCTCTCTCTCTCTCTCTGTCTCTCTCTCTCTGTCTCTCTCTCTCTCTGTCTCTCTCTCTCTCTCTATCTCTCTCTCTCTCTCTCTCTCTCTCTCTCTCTCTCTCTCTCTCTCTCTCTCTCTCTCTCTCTCTCTTCCTCTCTCTGTCTCTCCGTCTCTCTCTCTCTGTCTCTCTCTCTCTGTCTCTCTCTCTCTCTCTCTCTCTCTCTGTCTCTCTCTCTCTCTCTCTCTCTCTCTCTCTCTCTCTCTCTCTGTCTCTCTCTCTCTCTCTCTCTCTCCCTCTCTCTCTCTCTCTCTCTCTCTCTCTCTCTCTCTCTCTCTCTCTCTCTATCTCTCTCTCTCTCTCTCTCTCTCTCTCTGTCTCTCTCTCTCTCTCTATCTCCTCTCTCTCTCTCTCTCTCCATCTCTTTATGTCTCAGCCCCTTCATGGAGTGACCTGGTCTTTGTTGTGGATCAATCTCTGGATGCTAGCCATCAGTTATTGCTCGGCATCCATTGAGATGCGGGCGGCTGCATGTGCAGCTGCATCCCCAGAGGTCAGCGCATGGCGATGAGGTCAGATGTCCATGTTATGCAATAGAACCAAGAACATTCCTTGATACTAAAGAGTCGCCCACTGTTCTCTGACTGACTCACCCCCCCACACACACACACACGCTCCATCTCTCTCCACCTCCACCTCTATTGTCTAACTTAAAAACAAACTGCTTGCAGTGGTCTTTGCAGCTATTGTTTGCTTTCATTTCTGCACGACGTTGTGAGGGATGATATCCAGTGTGGAGGACGTGGGTGGGAATGGAGGATGGGGTGTGAGGAGATCAGAAGACGGAGAGACTGCTCTCTACCATGTCTTCCACAAGAAAGGCCTTTTGAACTACCATGAAGATGGAAACTTTCTGTTACTGTCCAGAGATGTTGTGTTCTGACATCCTCTGTCTTTGCCGGAGAATACTGAATAACTCTCCGATACTATAGCACCAGGTGAAGGCAGAGAAATAATTAGTTCTTGTAAGAATACAACGACCTACCAAAGACATTCCTTCTTCATTTCACCCTTTTAACAGTCTGTAAACGTATCTTGAGGGTGTTTTTTTAAGACCATGAATCAGCATCTAGCAGGGACCCTGTGCTATTTTATAAACCTCAATTCAAATGGTGCTATGTCAACGCAGCATCAATGGATCCTTATCTCATTAGTTGCTTTATTTTTCCACTGTTGTTTTTATATTTCTGCAGAAACCCCTTCACATATGCTGACGACACTGCCGTCAGCTCGTTAGCCACCACAGCGGGGCACTACAGCAGGTGTAATTGGCTAATTTGTGATGTGATTGTCTGGAAAATGCAGCTCAGTCCTCTGCACACACCTCTGATGGAATAATTGGTCGTTTTTGCTCCATAATGAACATGAATAAATGAATACGGGATGCTGCAGAGGCAAACGCACTATAAATAAGCCCATCAATCAGAAGCAATGGCTGTTTGTCTGCAGGGAATCCAGCATTTCCCATTTCTGGATATATAAAACTCAAAGGGGTTTCCGTCGATAAACAATGACTGCTGTTTATAGTCAGAGCTGTTGCCACAGGTTAAGTCTCCCTGATAGGCTGTTTACATGTAGTTACCATTAGCGACAGTAGAAACAATGGTAATAATACATGTGATTTTAGCAGTAAAGGACATAATACAGATATTCTAGCCACTTCTCTGTGCAGCCACGCTCCTCTTGTTACCACCAGTGGAGCAGTGACTCCCTGCAGCCATGAGTGGGCCTGGCTCTGGAACAGGGAGCCCACGGGGGTTGGGAAGTTTAAAGTGGTGCTACAACATATAGACAATGCCCACATTTGGGAAATCCATCATTTAGTTTTTTTTTTAAACTATCCTTTCAAATCAAACTGTTGCTGCTGATTGGAACAGATTTAAATCCACATTGACACATTTCCCCAACCCACGTCTCCTCTGTCTCCCTGTCATCCTCCCATGCCAGCTGCAGAACCCACGCTGGGCTCCTGGAATAAGGATTGAATAAACATGGCTGATCCTCTACATCTGATCAGATCAATTAAAGCACATGCTCTCCAGAGACACTATCACTCACATTCATGAAAGGAGCAGAGTCCAGGTGGGGAAGTTAGACTAACGACCAAATCAAAATCTAGCCCCTGTCTACGCAGCAGCAGTGAATATGTGTCGTTCATGCACAGTAACACGTGGCACTTACCAAAGGACGGGGGTGGGGGGGGCTCATGCTCATGCTAATGAAGCACCTCGTTAGCAAGCGTTTATTGGCAGGCTCTTCATTAGCATTTTGTTTATTAGCATCCTGTTGATCGGCAGCATCGTTACTGGCATGGAGGTGATTTGGATGTTCATTTGCGTGTGGTTGATTTGCAGGTAGCTGTCAGTATTAGCATGTTGTTTTTTACACTGTTCATTCAGCTGCAGCTTGTAGTCTCCATCCCAGTGGTCAGCACATCCAAATCTCTGTTGGGTGTGTGTGTGTGTGTGTCTGCTTGTCCTGCTGTCAGCCTCATCAGCTCTCACTACTGTCTCCGCTGGTGTGACACATCAGTGGTGGCACGACAGCAACCGTCTCCGTGTGGAGGATACAGTGAAACCCTGCCAGTGCTCTGCTGGTCGGTGTGCACCAGTTTGATCGTGATGCATCGTAGAGGAATCCCAGTATGTCAGCTGCAGCAGTGAGATGCTGTGGAGTAAATCCAGGCCTAGGTGTAGGTGCAGGGTCGGACTGTTGTAGGTGGAATGTAGAAGGGTCAGATCACAGTCGAGGGCGGCTGCAGAGAAGGAAAGTTCTAGAAACCAGAGAGTTCAGCTCTTCTCATACAGTAGGTGGACTATTTTATTGCACAATACTTCTTCTGCTCCAAATCTCCTCCCTTCTTCCTGCAAGCTTCTTCAGACATTAGACTCCTAACACTCCAGGATGACATAACCCTCATGTCTGTTCACTCTCTTTGAGCCAAGCCCCGGTTTATAGCCATGCAAGCTAAAAGCCATTTAAATATGGCCAACGCATCTTCTCTTCATCTTCAACCACTTCAGAGGCATTTATAGCAGATAGCTGCCGTCACTCAGAGCCCAACAGAACCCTCGTCGTTACACGTTGTGCCGAGGAGCATCTCTTCTTTTGCATCGGCAAGATGCGTTTCTGACGAGTCCAGCACAGAACATGACAATTGAATTACCTGTACTGTGAAGTGATGGGAGCAGGGACCGCTACTCACTCAGCCTTCTGTTGGCTCAAGCTGACCATCCCTGACCTGCAGCCATCGACTTACTTTTCCCATGCAGCTCAGTGATATTCTGCTTTCCTTTTGAAACTCTCACACGTCAGTTTTTCTGCTTCAGCTCAGTCAATGGTTGTGTTTTGCATCCGGTGACGTGGCCTCTGTGTAATTTATCGATAGCGGCAGCCGTGGAGCCGCCGGAGAGACAGTGGCTAGTGATCTAGGAGGTTGACTCCTAATGAACTCCCACTGAATGACGCGGAGGGAAGCCTAGACACGTCCAGCTAATAACCTGAGATGTTCCTTCATCCGTTGTCCGGCAGGACCGGAACGAGTGCAGATGTAGAATAAAACTGGGAGTTGACGGGGTCCGCATTGTGATTCCCTTTGATTTAACATCCGAGCCCCTCTGAATCTCCCGTGGCTTCGCTAGGTTTTGTGTGTGCGCTGATTACAGCGTGGCTGTTTCTTCCTCCCCCTCTCTAGATACTCATCTCACCTCGGCACTGCATGGGAGTGGCTCTTCTCTCAGCCCAGACACAAAGAATGATGAGACCATTGTGAACTCAAATTTACCTCCACTAAATCAGTTTCCAGCAAATGGGCCATTGCCGGTGGCTATGTCGTACATCTACACTGCTTTCCCACGGCATCTGTCTTCATCCAGCTGTAATGAGGGGGGCTATCACAGCCATGTACCCGCTGACACGTGGCCGTCATTAGCAGACGGCCACGTGTCAGAGAAAGCTGGAAAGGTTTGTGATGAAGGGCCGTGACATGTTGCTGGCTGTAGATTGGCCCAGCCAAGGCATGAGTCGGGCATTTTATGGAAATCCAGGTTCCCCTGCACAAACGTAGCATATTCCTGTTCTCATGGAGAGTCGGGGTCTCTACAAACGGGCGACACAGCTGCTGAAGAGGCTTTTGAGAATGGTACGTGCTGTCACTCAGGGAGTCTTAACCAACCAAAGGAACAGATCTCTTTCCCACAACTCGGGGACCTTCTTCCAACTGCTCCATCCTCAACACAGCCTCGTATTCCTCTCTGTACGGGGGCTGTGTGAGATCTTCATGGCTAGCTTGGTGCAGGCCTGCCAGCACAAAGCTAGCCATACATGTGCTGTGACATTGGCCGGCACACCAGTCAGTACTGTTGCCTCACAGCAGGAAAGTTCTGGTTCAAATCCCAATCCCAGGTCCTTTCTGTGTGGAGTCTGCATATTCTCCCCATGTCTGTGTGGGTTTCCACTGGGGGCTTTGGGTTCCTCTCACCATCACAAAGACATGCATGGGCTGCAGATGGGAATTAGCTTGAAGCTGTAATCTGGTGCCGCGGATCGAGTAGTGACAGAATGTAAAAAGCTGCTCATGGTCTCATCAACGCCAAAACGCTGTCCTCTCAGCACCTTGTAAATCCCTCATCTGATGGCCTGTTGGCCCCTGGGGTTGAGCTTTTCCCCGATAGGAATCAGACAGCTCAGTGTCAATAACACACACAAAAATTAAAAAAAAGACAAGCAACATTTTATGACATCTACAAGTTGTGGTCAACTGGTTTTGACCTTGAATCTCCATTTCTCTACTGCGACTTTTTACGTGGACAAAGGTTGATTTACTAAAATATGCCAAGGGAGGAACCCTCAGCTTGGTCTGTTAGGCTATAGCCCCGGCTTCTTATTCACTAGCATGACTGATTTTATCCTCTGCGGGTATTTAGAAACTGTCTGAAAGCTCAGAAAAACCATCTGCAGTCCTCCAGCTTACTTTAAATATGGACAATAAATCCATATTTCATAGGGACAGGCCACACTGATGAAAAATCATAATGTTAATAAGTCAGATTTAGCCACAGGGCTAATTCTCATCTGCTGTCCTAGGAAGTAAGGGTTTCATTGTCTTGCTCGAGGTCACTTCTGCATGCTTTCTGTAAAAAGCTGGCGATCAAACCCTGAACCGAGTGATTACTAGAGGACCGCCCTCCCTGTCTGCTGACGAGACTCCCCTTTACTGCACATTATAACACAATGGGATTTTAGTTGATATTTTGACTGTGATGACAATTAATTTATTTATTTCTAAATTTTTATCCCCATTTTCCCCCCTCCTGAGTGTCCTACTGCTGGGTCAGTCTCTCTGATCCCCTCTAGAACATCAACAGGAAGGAGGAAGTGGTAGCATGTGTCTCCTCCGAGTCACATGACCACTAGCCCTCACTAGTCCACACGTCACGGTCGGCCGTGGTTGAAACCGGCGCGGCTGGGATTCAAACACCCAACTGCTTGACACAGAGATACGCAGAAAAGCCTTAACCCCCTACGCCACGCTGATAAAAATGTATTTTTATTGCACTTTTCAGCAGCTCAGTGGCAGAGCGGACGCTTCAGGAGCTGACGAGCCCAGTGTTGTGGGTTGGAAACCACCATGGGGCGTCAGAAAGGGCATCCTGCTTTTCTCCCCCACGCTGCCTTTAAGGCCGCGTCCACCCCACAATGTGGGGACTGATGGTGACATGTAGACATGGACCCCCACACACACACACACACACTAATCATTCACTATAGTGTCCACAGGACTTTCACATCATGAGAGCCGAGCCAGAGAAACACGCTGCATGCCAAGCGGTCATGCTTCAGTGTCTCTGGTAGGAAGGTGAAACTGACAGTTTGACCTGCAGGGAGGGACCAGTTCCATCAGTGGGTTTTGGACAGAGGGTGTGTAACAGAATCCCCCTCTGAGGGGCTCCTGGCCAGGGATGAGTTACATTGAACACAAACTGATCCCTCATCAGCCAGTCTGATCCCGGGCAGATGAGGACATAATCTCTCTGGATTGAGCGTGATCATCAATCCCCTGTTTTGATAGCAAATGGAGCCACAGAGCCCCACAGTCACAAAGCTCAAATTGAAATAAGATATATTTAAATCGACACACATTCCACAGACAAGGGGGTTGGCATAGCCCAGGAGGTAGGCCAGTCATCTAGTAATCAGAGGATTGGTGGTTTGATCCTTGTCCTCAGCCTAAAGCATGTCGAGGGGTCCTTGATTAAAACACTGAACCCCTAACTGCCCCCAGAGCACCACATGGTGGCGGCTCACTGCTCCTAGACAATAGGATGGGTTAAGAGGCCGAGAATGGCAAATTTCCCCTTGTGGGACTGATGAGGGATCCAAACAAAAGAAAAACAGACAAGGTTCTCCAACGATCTCCTCCCTGTCAGTTTATGGTTCATGAACAGAAGCACTTGAACAAGCCGCCCAGCTGTGTGCAGTCATCCCTGAGCTATCGTGTCTCTCGCAGTGGACGGGCATGGAAAGGAGGAGCCCGGGGTTACCCAGCACATGTGAGACGGGAGAAAGTGAAACTAGAGATGCACAGTGAGTGAAGAGGAGGATGCCTGACGGGAGCAGGATGATGAGCTGGAGATCAATCATGTTGGTCACATGATCATAAGAGGCTGAAATGTTCCCCTGAGGTGTCTCCCTGGCTTTTGTCCACTTCAGGGGTCGGCCACCTGCGTCATCTAAATATCTGTTGGTTGTCCAGGCAAAATGGCCTGGACAACAAACCCGTTTGAGACTTCTAATCCAGATAACACTGCCTATTACGTTTCCATTAGCTCGTCAACATTAGCTGGACACTCTGTCCAAGATGAGGATGTTCACATCCTTGATAGGGAGGAACGCTGGTCTGAAAGGGGGGCTAAAGACCATCTATGTGAAGAGGGAACCACCATCCTGAACAAAGGTGGGGGTCTGAGAGTCCATGTGTCATCATGTGACAATGCTGTGATTGATCCTATTCCCCAGTCCTCTGTGAACAGTACCCAGTGGCCGCTCCATCCTTAACCATGCAGCGTATTTAGTTCAGACTCACTGCTGTCGATGGCTCTGGAGGCCAAGCCGTCAGGGTTTTGTCTGTGTGGTGGCACACGTCTCCTCTCACATCCGCTCTCATTGGCTGAGCAAGCGAGCAGGACGTGCACAGCAGTCCGCGGTTCAGAGCCTGGCAGGACTGAGACCCCATGGCTATCAGTGGTGAGGGTGTCCTTGAGAACTTGATGGTCCACGGGTTCCTGGTTTTAATGAGGCGTCTGTTCTTTGAGGCCTCAGCCTGTGACCCAGCCGGGCTGGTGGAGAGCTCCTCGTATCAGGGGCAGCACAGTGAGTCATTAGAGGCGGTGTGTTGTGAAGATGTCTACTGTACACGGGGGATCACGCTGAGGAGTCTCTCTGGGAATGTTGTTGGAGGAAGCGGCTCTCCAGAGGCAGGAAATCAGGAAGCCTGATGAGCGTGTTGTTCAATGTGCTGCTCACGGGATGAGTCCGGGGGGGCTTTGCTCTGCTGAGTCGCCCCGGTAGCAGCTGACAGGCTACAGCAGCATTGTTACCTGAACACGGGGCTGTTGTGGTGTTTTTATGGGACGAAGCCCAATAACACATGCTTGTTATTGCTTAGAGATGGGTGCCTGGTTTGGAGGACATGTGGATTAAACGGCACACCAGGGTTTCCTGCAGAACAACCCCTCAGCTGACACCACACAACCAGCAGGGGGCGTTGAGATGTGTGTCTTCTGATGCTGCACTGTGAAGGTGAAGCTGACACGTCCATTATTTAAAGGATTTGGCCGAATGAATCCGTTTCCTGAGTCAAGGCTGACGTTACAAAACGTCCTCCCATCAAGACGTCTCACCCAGTTACTATGGTCCACTAGTGATGATAAGCCTGTCCCTGATAGGACTATAGTCAAGTCACGGGATAATACTGCTGCGACTGGTACTACTGCTGAAAATACTTCTACCACTAGGGGCAGCATAGTTTGGGAGGTAGGACAGTTGTCTAGTCATCAGAAGATAGGTGGTTTCATCCACGGCCGCTGCAGAAAGCCTGATGAGTTGTCCTTGACACTCAACATGTCAGATGGTAGATTTGTAGGAATTGAAACAGTGGGACACAGACGATGACTAGTGGAGGTAACTGTTTGCTATACGAGGACAACACAGCACAAGGCTAACGGTAGAAAATAAATGAAGCCTGTCATGGCAGCAGGAGATTCTTCAGACGCCGTGCACGACACCGTGTCCCCAACTTTCTGACACGGCACCTGAACTCATTTTCAATGACGAGTCACCTTGTCTCCTCAGTCTTCAGCCCCTGTGATCCAGTGTGCATCTCCTACAGAGTCATTCAACCTGCTGGGATCTTTCTGCTTTCACGGCCCTAATTCAAGCAGCACCTGGTGATCCAGGAGTGTACGCCCCTACCGCGGCCCCCCAGTGTCTCTGGAGAAGGCTTGTTTTTCACTCTGGGTGTTCCCCCTGTGTCCACGGCCAGTGACGGCGGTTGCATTAGACCTCTAGGGGCTATGGTAACTCGGTAGCAGAGCACGCTTCAGGAACTGACAAGCCAGAGGCAGCAGGCTCGAACCCACCGCAGGGCCTCAGGAAGGGCATCCCGCCTTAACACCCCCCCCTGCTCCATCCAAGACCGTAGATGGAGCTGTAAAAGGGACCTCTCAGTCATGCTGGAGCCTATCCCTGCACTCATTGGATGGGACAAGTCACCCTTCTATCACAAGGCTTGAGATGTTAGGGATTGAGGGTCTTGCTCAGTCTCCTGATCATCAGACAACCTTCCTGCCTCTAGTCCCGCAGTGCGTTTGATATAATCCAGGTAGACTCAGATTAATGGCCGGCCTCTAGTCAGTCTCTCTGAGCATTACTGTCCAACAGGTACCATATTGCAAAATGGATGAGCGCTGTAGCGGGACTTTAAATCGCCAATTAAATGGCAATTAAAGAGCCTGAGCAGCTTCATGCAGACTGGGCCCAGACTGAAATGGGAGCAGGTTTCTTCCAAATAGAAGCACTGTCGTGTAATTGGATATGTTGGGTGCGCTGGAGCCACTAGCTTGGCAGCGCTGCAACCTGAGCCTTAATGGTCCAGGCTCGTGGCCATGAGCGGCTGCAGAGATGGCCCTCCTCCGTGCCCACATGGCGCCCTCCACAGATTGGACAGGCTTTTTTGCACCACTTAATTTTCAATCAGATATGAGGCTGGAGTTTGCCGTGCGGCGCAGGGGGGAGGGAGACCGAGGTCGTCTGCTCTCATGGGCGCTAATGAGAAGCTTCACTCAACACATGGCTGTCATTTTTTATCCTGCTCTCATAGCAGATAAGAGGCAGAGAGAGGCCCAGGATGACAGGGCCTGTCTAATTCCCACATAGACTCATCCAGGCTGGGACGAGCACCAACAGTGGCTCAACCCTCTTTGCACATGGGTGTCAATTCTAAAGCAATCATCACCAGTGGCTCTAAGCCGAGCCTGGCCCAGGGGACGGATTGTCTGTCTGTCAGAAGGGTATGAGGCTGAATCTGGTAAGTGATGTGCGATGTGTGATCAGCCCCGCCTGCTGTCCACCCTCACCACCAAACAAGACATCAGTGTGATGCTCTGCAACATAAAGGCACAGTCTGTAAATTCTCATCTCTGCTGTGGCCGTGTGGAGAAGGATGCTGTGGCTGACTCGTAGCAGCCCCCACCCCCACTCCCCTAACCTGTCTACCCTTATCTGAATGGTGCAGAACATGGATATCCAACTGACCAGGAAGGAATTTAATATTAGTGAAGGGTTTAAAGTTGTAAAGATGAATGACATCCACGTTGTTCTGATTACATAATGATGGAGGTGGGATAGGTCAGGAGGTCGGGTCAGGTCTTGTGCTTGTCCATGTTGTCAAATGTCCTTCAGCAAATAAACAGTTTGGCAGCTGTGTGATCCTCCTTCTCTCCTCTCATCTCTGCACAGCCGTCCACCTGTGGCCTGCGTTCCAGGAGAGGATCAGTGCACTGCAGATGGATGGAGGCTTCGTCTGGGGCCTCAGACCGGGTTGACAGGCCATCGCTCATCCACGCCGATCCATGTTTCACTGGTAATTTACCCTTTCAGACACCTGTAGAGCCTCTTTGGGCGGTGTGATTTGTTGTGTGGAGGAGGGCGTAGCCTTTTGACAGATGGGTGGCATGGCACTACAGCAGTCAGCACTGTTGTCTCACAGTGAGAAGGTCCCGGGCTCTAAGCCCCTCCCAGGTCTTTGATGTGTGGAGTTTACACGTTTCTCCCTCCATCTTAAAGACCTGCATGTTAGGGTTGATACTCCTGCCTGTGCCTCTGAGCAAGGCCGTAGGAGAGGAACCGGAGTCTCTCCCTGGGTGCTGCCGCTGCTCCCTGCTCCTCTACAATGTGATGGGTTGAATCCAGAGAACTTCTTCCATCCTGTGTTTGTACAATGACACATGAATGAAGCTTCATCTTTTGGAGATGTGGCACGACGTCCCTCTGAGAGACGTGACGTGCAAACTATTCAGATGACGCTTGTCAGGCTGAAACCCATTTCGCTCCAGCCTGGGAATGAGCGTGCAGCCCCCGGTTACCAGGTAAACGGAGACCATCACCTAGAAGAGATGTAATTAAAGACATGCTCCTTCTCCCCAGTAATAAGAACCCCGATCGTAATCCCCCCCCCGGTTCTGGCTGCAGGCTGAATTACCCCACGACACCCGGCCGATCCCTCTGCTGCCACCACAGCCGACACCAGCATCAGCCCTGAGGACCGGAGGGCCAGAGGAGGGATTCCGCAGCGGTCGCAGAGCGTTAGACGTCCACAGGGGAGACGCGAAGGCAAGGAAGCTCATTGGATGTCAGCAGACTGGAGAGGAGATGAGATGCTGGTAATCGTTCCAACAGCTCTCATGTTCTGGCCATGCGAGAAACCATTGATTCCACATCAGTCACAGTGAGAAGAAAAGCCATCTGACCAGCTCCTTTTCCCCCTGCAGCCTTTTGTCTGGCTGCCATTGATCTCATATCGACTGGCTGCTGTCTGCTCAAATATCTCATTGGCCACTATAGACGGAGCACTGATGGAGGATGAATGGCGGGGGTTTATTTGCAGGTGGTGGTCAGGGGCACCGAGGGACGAGACATGAGGGGTGGCTGATTAGGATGTCACTCAGCGGGGATGTTTCATTGATCGGATTCCCTCTTTCCTCTGATTGGGACGAGGAGCTGATTCCTGCCCTGCCAGGCGGACACAGGCCAGAGTGTGAGGCTGAGGTCAGAGACTCGTGCGTGTGGAGCCTTTTGACGGCCTGACGTTGGCCTGTGGGGCCTGCAGTAGCTCAGAGGTCTATCTCAGGAACTGACGAGCCAGAGGCTGCAGGGGGATTCATGGAAGGATGTCTTGAGGGGCATCAAGCCTGAATCTCCCCCACCTGCCCTGGGATGGACCGCTGACCCATCCAGGGTGTCTCTACACCTTCCATCCAATGAGTGCTGCGATAGGCTCCAGCAGGTCCCTGACCGGAGTTTGGAGAAGCAGTGGATGACGACATGACATGACACGACTTTAGCTTGTACTGATGTGAGGACTCCAGAGGAAGAGCCTGTTTGCTGTTAAACAAATGTCCTCCTTGTTGTACTGATAATGAAGCATATCTGTGAGGAGCCATTTTTCAGAGCGGCTGCTGCAGAGTGCTCTGGATCAGGCACATTAACCACACGAGTAAAGGAGCTATGAGGAGGGAGAACATGGAAAAAACAAGAGCATGAGAATCAATCTAAAAAGGAACATTTTCATATTGATTCTCTGCATCGGGGGAAGAGTCCGAGGACCTCGGAGCTCCCTTTCATTTCAGCCACTCGGATGTAAACTCGTAGGAGCCAAGCCAAACAGCCTTGAGTCTATTAATAAGACCCTCAGAATGAAACTGGAATCCATCAGGAGGGCAACACAAAGCAGCCAGGACGGGACACGGAGTGGCCGGTGATGGTGGTCATCAGGGTACTCAAATACGAATCTTAAAGCTCCACAAAGAAATGTGTCAAAGGTCGTTTATTATAGTCGGTCAAGCCGTCATAACGTCCTACTCAGAACAAAATGTCCTTTTCATTCAAAACAACAACAACATACTTGATGTGAAGGTTTCAGCCCGTTGGAATTTTGTTGTTCTCAGCTGTGAGTTTTGAGGACAGGTCTCTTCAAAGTACCTACGGCTTGTCTCATGATGGCGTCTCAAACGGGCCCTCTTCACCAGAGCTACAGTCGGTCCCCTGGCGTGTTAGGCACGTTGGTCTTGTGCTCGTTGGAGGGAGAATGAGTGAAAATGTTCAGCTCATTCCTCTTTGGATTGCCAGTTTTCACTGTCTATCTTTCTCTCACCGGGGAACTCAGAACATGACATTTTGATCTAACTTTCTCCTGCCGGTAAGGTACCGGTGAAGCAAAGTGCTCCAAAAGCTAAAGTAGACAAAGTGTGTTCTTGCTGCAGCTGTGACCTCTCAGTGACCCCAACTAGTTATGGCCTGTCAGCACATCGTTGGCATGGAGATGACAGCCCATAATATACTGCTGCCCAAACCAAAACAAATGGTGAAGGAGTCACACATTCAGAGGAACATTCTGACTCACGCTAACACCTCGCATTTAATACCAACAATTGATTATGTTTTAAATAAATAGATAATACAATGGGGATGTAATAATG
>OMLC01043996.1:0-11156 GCA_900302585.1 Regalecus glesne
GATTTAACAGAAATAGATTGTCAAATTCAAACTTTATTTGCTCTTGGAACCGCTGGTGTAGAGGGTTAAGACACCTATGTTCAGTACATCTCTGTGTCATGCAGTCGGGTGTTCGAATCCCAGCTGCACCGTTTCCAACCACAGCCAGAGGTCCATAGTTAGTGGGTCATAATTGGCTAAGCCTCACATGGGTATAAGGGTTAGGTTGGATAAAGTATTGTGGGTTCACTAGTGTCCCCCTCTGGGTCGTCCAGGCCTCTTGGTTAAGTGAAGGGAAAGTACTCTGCTTCATTCTCCTCTGACGGCCAAGCACTGTGCTTTCCCCACCAGACCATGATGTGTGGACTAGTGAGGGCTAGTGGTCATGTGACTTGGAGGAGACACATGCTACCACTTCCTCCTTCCTGCTGATGTTCTAGAGGGGCATTAAAGAGACTGACCCAGCAGTAGGACACTCAGGGAATTCAGGTGGAAAAAAGCTATAAACAACGTTTTAGGATTGAACATATATTTGTGAAAATTGGTTTTAAAAAAACACAAAAACTGGCCCTAAGCCTGGGTTAATGAGTCTTAACGACTGGCTCTGGAGAAGGTGTACTTTCTAGTTTTTAGGAGGATCTGTGAATGATCCCCGTAGAGCCAGGCTAAGCTCACTGTTCAACGTACCTTCTACTGCACACACAGGTGTCAAAAGGTGTCCACCAGTCCATCTGACCTTATGGATGTAGAATGTACATCCCAGTATGCAAACTATCCCTTTGATGGCACCCAGTTTGTTGAGCCATTTGGGCCATGTGATGATTAGTATCTACAGAACAACAAGTCAATAAAATACCAGGAATGCATGTATGTAATGTAACATGATGCATATGTGATCCTTGTAGAACGCAGGCCTTTCCTCCCTCATGTCCTCAGAGCAACTTTGATTTATTAGGGCACAGATTCAACAAGGTGTTTAAAGTTCTCTTCTGGGCTCCTGGCCCAGTTTGACTTGGCTTCTCCTCCGCGGTCTTGTTGGAGTTCACTATTTAAAAGGGCTGATCAGATCCAATCCCACAGGGGGTTAATTGATGAAAATAGGTGAGTGGACGGGGAACTGCATTACGCTGAACTCACCGTCATGTTCATAGTTGCTTCCCTGGGCAATCCTAGCCCTGCCCCGTGGGCCATTATCCTGATGAAAAAGTCCATTCAGGGATGGATATTCTGCTGCCACAACGTGATGCCGTTTTGGAATAATATGCGAATCCTGCATAATTCAGAGGATGATCAGCTCTTATTGAACAGCCTAGTGTTTGACATAAGGCCACACCTCACTCCATAACACCACCACCACCACTGCCCTGCAGGGATGAGACAGTGCTGCTGACCGTGCTTCTACACAGTTCTAAAGACTATTGAATTGGCACAGTGGCCTGCTGGCCAGCACGGTTGTCTCATAGCAAGAAGGTCCCGGGTTTGAATCCCGTCCCAGCTCCTGTCTGTAGTGAGTTTGCATGTTCTCCCCGTGTCTGTGTGTCTCTCAGGTGCTCCGGTTTCCTCCCATCATGAACAAGACAAGTATGTTAGGGTTAATACACCTGCCTGTGCCCCTGAGCAAGGCAGTAGGGAAAAGAACTGGAGTTGGTCCCCAGGCGCCACAGCTATTCACCGCTCCTGTACAACAAAATGTCCAGTGGGAGTGGACATGAACTTAGCTTTAGTTTTTTTTGGGGGGGGGGATTAAGGCCAGATGCCTTTCCTGTGGTGGGTTCAAACCCACTGTCTCTGGTTTGTCAGCTCCTTGAGCTGGTGGTCTGCCACTGAGCCACCGCCGCCCCTCACAATAGGATGATGGGTTAGATGGAGAGACCAAATTCCCTTGTATGGATGTACAGTGAGGGGCGGCATGGCTCAGTGGGTAGAAGGTTGCAGGTTCGAGCCCCGCACCTGCAGAGAAGCATGTCGAAGTGTCCTTGAGCAAGACACTGTTCCCTTAATTGGTCTTCCCTGTGACTGGTGACCCTTCAAGGGTGTGTCCCCGCCTTTCACCCAATTAGAACTGGTTAGGCTCCAGTTCCCCTGCGACCCGGTTTCGGATAAGCGGTTGATGATGGATGGATGGATGGATGGATAGATGGATGGATGGATGTATGGATGTATGGATGGATGGATGTGTGGATGGGTGGATGGATGGGTGGATGGATGGGTGGATGGATGGATGTGAGGATGGATGGATGTGTGGATGGATGAATGATATGTACAGGGACAAATGAATAGGGCTTCTAGCTTTCTCTTCTTGCCTCTTCTCTGTAGCAGGCACATTGGATGCTTCCGTCTTCTAAAGTTTTTAAAAATCCAATGCGGCCCGCCTCCTTTCCTTCACCTCTGCAGATGCATATCGGTTTAACAGGTATAATCAAAGAGGCACCATAACTCTGCCAGTCATTCACTTTGTTTGTCTGCTTCAAGGGACGACTTTCCACCTCCAGTATTTTGTATACTCAGCGTCGAGTCCCTCAAGCTCTGTGCCAGCATTTGTCAACAGCTCAAAGGGTAATAACTCAAAACCTCCTCGCAAACAAAACGCTGCTTAAGCAAAGTATCGTCTTCTAAACGGCTGACAACGGTGGCTCAAATGGCAGAGCGGTGGTGTGATGCCGTGGACTTGTTCCATGAGCGATGTGATGTTTGGCATTTAATTACAGTGGCAGGATCTGGCTGATTGGGGTCATGTTTGTTGTGTAGCGACTGACCGCCGTTACCTATCATTTCGTCAGATTCGACACATCTGTCATGTTCCATCTCACAGATAATCTGGGAGAAAAGAGGAAAAAAAAAAGTCTGAAATGAAATGATACGTTTCCGCCATGACCTTGATAAGTTCAAAATGTCCACCGAGTGTTGCTTATTATGAAAATCCACATCAGGTACCAGGGTGAGGTGTGGCGGATCCTCTGAGAATGACTCGGATATGTCGTCTACGGCTCTCAGAACGCCAGGGCTGCCCGCGGGAGTCGGTGCATAGTCACACATTGGAGTCACATGGTTTCAATACACCGTATTTGCTTTTCACTCACACCCACATGCTTGAAAAACTAAAACCTGTTCAGTTAACAGTTGGAAGAAGAAAAAAAAACATTCCAAGAACACGAAGTCAATAAACCCCATATCCCCCTCAGGGTGCACATTACCATTGTTGTGAGCCAGGTTAATAAAGTCCA
The DNA here is from genome assembly GCA_900302585.1 of Regalecus glesne. Taxonomy (NCBI): domain Eukaryota; kingdom Metazoa; phylum Chordata; class Actinopteri; order Lampriformes; family Regalecidae; genus Regalecus; species Regalecus glesne. The sequence goes on from OMLC01043996.1 coordinate 3,204, forward strand.
TATAGGGTCTATTGAACATGTTGCAGCACTCCATTGATTCATGCTCTGCCGCCACTTATCTGTAATGTCTGATTTAATACGTGCTGTGGTATTTATTTTGTAGCTTGGCTTAAATGGTTTGTTTTCTTATTTATATGAAACAGTGTGTGTCTCGGGATGCAAGACACATTTCCGAGGACTATTCTGATTACAACGTGAAATCCTGGCCCCTGTGGAAAGTGTGCAGTAAGGTGTCCTGCAGCAAGACACTCGACCTTGAACTGCTTCCCGAGCTCCGTGCAGGGGTTGTGACCACTGCTCCTATACAATAGGATGGGTCAGATGAGGAAGTCAAATTCATTTGTGAGAATACGATGTCAAATAAAGTGTCTTAGATAGCCATCATAGCTATTTCTTTATGTTTTCAGTTTTGTCTTTTTTTTTCCCTGGGTTTATGTTATGGATTAATCTCCCCTTGATTTGGGCAGTGCTCTCCCTGCCCTAATGCAGCCCCCATGTGTCCCAATGGGCAGGCCTCAGAGTCAGAGAAAGGCTTTTAAGGAGTCCCACCTCTCTGTGGGGATGGCTCATTAATATTGCACAGCAATAAAGTAGGCTGGTGCTGAAGGACAGGGGTGCTAAGACCTAAGGAGCCACCACCTCGCTCCAAACACTTAAAGAGCAGTGACAAAGATACATAACTGGAATATGGATTTAGAGATAGATGTGTGGCCGTATATACTTTTCCGAGGCTCTTCAATAAATGATAGCGAAACATAAGACTTATTGCCCTCCTTTAAGAATTTCCCAAGGGACAGGGAGACATATACATGTGGCTCGCAATGCATCAGAACCCACAGGCGGTCAGTTTGGTCTCATCAGCAAAGTCAGAATGTCAGTCAGACAAGAGTGCGAGTCACACACACTGGCACAAGCGGCAGCAGGCCACACTCACCACAATGTCTACACTCACAAAACAGTAATCAACATAAATCTGGGCTTACTATGGGATGTCTGTTGAGAATTTGCCTTTGTCAAAAGATAATAATAATAATAATGATAATAAAACAACAACAGCAAAAAAATATAAATAATAATAATAATTCACTGAATAAAAACACTAATCATGTATATTCGATTTTTAGAAGCAATTGCAGTAGCTCAGTGGTACAGTGTACGCTTCGGGAAATGACAACCCAGACATCGCGGGTTTGATCCCACTGCTAGGCGTCAGGGCATCCGGCCTCAATCCCCAACACTCCATCTCTGTCCGTATCCACCCTGATGGTGACACATCAAAATTGACCTGCTTATTCTACTCGTTCAATTTCTATAGTACCACTATATAAATGTGACTTATACACCAAAGTGACTTACATATGTTTGTTTTTTTCATGACAACGCGTATTTCGCGTAATGCGTCTTCTACCGCGTCTTGTGTTCCATGAAATACAGGAAATGTTTCTAATGTGTCTGCTGGTTTTCTGTGTTGCTAGTCAGCTGAAAGCAAGATCTGGATGAGAGAACTTTAGCTTTTGGGAATATCCCAAAAACAACCTCTAATCTACAATGTCAGTGTTAAGTGTCCGGACAGAATATTTTGTAAATAATGTATAAAATCACCTGCTTAATTGAAAATGTGCAGTCAATGTGCAGCCCGTGTTCAGTTTTAGAGATAAGACAAATATTCTGTATCATTCTGTTCACAACAAGGTCAAACAACAGTTGTGCTTTACATCCATGACCCAGAGTGTCCTCGTTCATTTATCGGTGCTAGCTAGCAATGTCATCCACCAGTACGGACCTCTCTCTTCTCCCTCATATCTGTCCTATAGTCTAGGTCTTCTACCCTCCTCCTTTATTTGGAGTTGCACAGTGCACGATAACAGACCAGATGTCAAGAGGTACAGCAGCGCTGCAGAAAGGGTGATTCGCATCACACTGACCTTTTTGGCAGCCACCAATCCTCCTTCCCTCGCTCTTTAATGGACTCCTACCACTGCCTGGTCATTGCTTGTATCCTCTGGACAACAGCAGGAGAACGCGAGGCGCTTCCTCAAAGGGATGGAGAGATTACCTCTATTTCCATTAAAAAGTACTTTGGATATGACTGACATCTTTGAACACAGCAGGGCACCCCGAGCCCCGTTCGGTTTTTGTTCATTATATTGTGCTACCTCAGACGAAGACCCACGGCGCCTCAATAAAAGACCAATGAACGGTGCGCATCCTGTATTGACTTGTTTGCGGAATATCAGAGTGAATTTTCAGATGTATTTATAATGGCCTTATTAAAACTTCCTTTCATCTGAAGAATGCAGCAATAACACAAGGCAGTCTGTGTTGTTTTGTGTCCGCCGTGCCCGCAGATCCTCCGGAAAAATGTCAATATTCCCTGGGTTCTTTGAGAAACATTTAATTATTTTTTTTTCCTTTTAATTGTAAAAGGTAATCCAGTTCACAGGTGGGGAAAGTACACTGGTGATATTCTCCTCCATCATTAATGCAAAGCCATCCACCCGGTACTATTGTTCCATATAGGGCTTTTTTTTTTGGTAAATGAAATATTCTATTTGATATACAAACACTTTTAATTATTGAAATTGATACTGGATTCTACTTTGAATGAGTGATTTACCCACCTCGTCTTCACCATTGAAGATGACTGTGGAAAGGCCCAGTAAGACAGGTCCTATCTAGTGACAGGGCATCATTTGGAAGTAACATTCATGTTTTTGAGAATTAAAACAGTCCAGGCAAGTGAACAGGACAAAACTTCTTCGAATGGTCAAAAAGGTAATAACTGACCAGATTCTCATTCATGAAAGTGTGTCTGCTCATTCTGAGAAGTCCATTTAAAAAATAAAAAAAATAAAAACATATTTTGAAATTATGTTTATGTGACGATCACAAAAGGAACGGACACAGAGCAAAATAGCACAGAATGAGACAAGAAAAAACAAAACAACAACTGCCAGCTCACCCAAAAGATACCAGTATGTGTCTATAGTCCAGACCAGAAACAGAAGAAGGTCCGCAGGTTTTCACCAGTAAGAGTTCCACGGTATGGGGAAGAAGAAATGAGGTCAAGGGACGCCCCCCAAAAAAGGACAGAGTCTCAGCAAGCAATATACACGAAAGCAATTCACATCATGGAAGTGGGAAAACAATACACAAGATGCAGTGAAGCACAGCCAATATTCCAACCATTAGGCTTCATCCTGTGGCTTGCTCTCTCTTAATATGGTCCCTGAAAGGCCCCCGGGTCTCACAATACTTGCAGTGGTCGTCTGACAAAGAGTAACGCAGCTCTTCCAGATACAAACAGGACACCACATCATTCATCCATGAGACGTCCGTTTGTACGTGTCACGGTTGGACTCCCTGTTGTGGGGCTGGACACAGACCTAGGTGAAGCATGGGGAAATCAGGGCTGGATGGCCTTCCTGATGCCCCGCGGTGGGTTCGAACTCCCTGTCTCTGGTTCATTAGTTCCTGGAGCACAGGGTCTGCCACTGGGCAATCACCCCCCCCTCCCTGTTTCCTGCTTTACACTATGTTTAGGATTTAATAATACCGTGTTGTTGTTTTTTGGTAAAACTGTGAATACAACTCACTTTAAATTCAGTTTTCAATTTACCAGCATGCATCTGAAAAACTGTGAACATTGGTCTCTATGCTGGCACACTATTTTGCCGACTGCCTTTCCACAGTGACTCACGAGAAATGGCTTTCGGAGGAGGATTTCCCCCACAAGTCAGAGCTCGAGCTCTGCAAATAGGCCGCATGTAAACATGTGGCTTATATAATGGAGGCCAATATTACACAGAGTAAGGAAGAGAGGTGAGAACTACAGGAGGATGAGAATCACTAAAACTATTCAAATCTTTCTACACAACTGCAAGACAGCCAGTATCTGGTGGTCAAAGGTTGACTCCTCACCCAGGGGGACCACAGAATGGAGACGTGTATAAATGTGGATCTGCTTGGTTGGAACAAAGACCTGCACCAAAATCTTTTGTGGATCAGTCTGACATCCCTGATGTAGAGAGGTGTTTAGGGAGGCTTTTATTTTGAAGTGACCGTCTCCCAGAGTCACAGGAAGTGGTAGTGTTGAGACAGGAAAGGTAAGTGGACCAATAAAAGGACGTTACGCCGCATGTTTCTCAGCAGTCTGCTCTCATGCTTTAATCTTCATACAGACGCTGAGGAGGCAGAGACATGAGTTCAGAGTTCTGTGTTGGACAAATGAGTCACTGTTGAGTGAATATTTGATAGATTACCGACAATTTTTGACGTGGTTGCATTTGTTCCTGCAGTTGTTACTCCATGCCCACGTCCATGTGGATGTTCAAGTGAAGGGTCTGCAGTAAATGATCACCCTTAGTGTACGGCTCTGTCACTTTTGGAGCGGAGGTGAGCTTGGTGTTGCACAATAGAGTCAACATGAAGCAGGTGTGCAGAGTATGTATGTATATAAACGGTATACAAGACATTCACTGTAGTAAGCTGGGAATATACATCTTTTTAATGAAAAGTCCAAATGCCTTTATTATCCAGGAAAACAAGATCCTGTAGCCACATACCCTGAACCCGTGTTTTCCCTTTTTTTCAAGCAATGACTGCTCGGTAGTGTTTACATATCGGCTGACTGTGTGGATGATCTGAGAGCACAAAATGGTTTTGATTTGCTTGAGTCTGCCAGAAGAGTCAGAGGTTTCGTGAATGTAGCTTGAAGATTAGGTTCTGTGTATACAGTTTTGAGAAAAGGGTGGAAGGGTTCAAGAAACATGTCTGAGCAATCGTGAAAAACTGTGAGATGGGTCGATTGGCTCCATGCTCGAAATGGTTGCACAAGCACTTGAAAGACAATAGCCACTTATCTTATATTTTAATTTTCCAAAGTGCCCATAAACAGAAACTAACCTTGATTTCACCTGTGATTTTTTTTTACATTCTAAGGATTGCTTTGTGAAGAGAGCCATTGTGCAGATGAAACAACAGACATGTTTTTCTGTTTTTTTTTCTTCAATGGGCAGGCGTCCATACTGTTGGATGTGTGTCAACCATGCGTGCTATTATCACTCACTTGGTCGCTCTCTCTTTTTAAGGCATTGTTGCTGAAAAACATCCCCCCAAGTCAGATTATTTTGCTTTGTTTCTCCGTTTACATTCAAAACTGCATGGGGGCGATTGGCCACTTTTATTTTGAAAGTTTCACTCAATGAGGTGACAAACTGGCCCAACACCCTATCAGTAGTGACACCGGTATAAATTGAGCGGCTAATAAAAACTGACAACGGGATTCAATCATTATTCATGGCTATGTCATGTAGCTGTCATGAAGCTATTGTTTAGGTATTACTCACATGTTGTAAATTGGGAGCTGCTGTTGAATGTGACGACTTTAGCAGACAGGCTTCACCTCCATGTCAACGGGAGTATCAGAAGTGAACGCGTCTGATTCGTGACTATGGTTGTTGATGTGCAGACAGTTTGGCGAGATGGTGGCAAAGTGACTAGCGCTGTTGCCTGACAACAAGAAGATCCGGGATTCAAGTCCAGTCCCAGGTCCTTGTCTGCGTGGGTTTTTCATGGATGCTTCGGTTTCCTCCCACCATCCCAAAAAATAAATAAAGAGACATACATGGACTGTTGATGTGAATTAGGTTGAAGCTATAATCTGGTGTGGTGCATTGAATGGTGCCATTAATGTAAAAACGCTGCTCATGGTCCCTCAGAGGAAAAAAAATGCCTCTCTGCCCCACAGAAATAGAATCTGGTCTAGAATCGGGCCTTCCTCTGTGATCCGTTTCTATCCTGTGCTCTCATGCTATGATTAAGTGCTTTAGATTTAGTGCTTATTCTCAAATATGGTGTGCTATCAAATGCTAAACTCGACTTCTTCCCACAAAACAGCCTTCCCTCTAGTGCTGAAAACAATACATTCGCATACCAACATCCCACCACAGCAAAGATCTGCTGTCCACATTCAGGGAATTTCGGGCCAAATCCCAAAACTATCATTTGGCTTGGCTGGCCTTTGTATGCAACCAGTGGCTACTGCCTTCACTCTTTGTAGTCGTGAACCAGAAACAAATTTACACTCCTTATGGATCCAGTCACCAGGACTGACCAAGATAGACAATATAGAAACAGTTATTTCCGTCACAGGGCATGCGTGTACCTGTTTCAGATTAAGTCTTTAAAAGTCACGGGTATTTTAAGCATGTCAGATGCAGAGAGGCATCTCTTCCTCGGCGCCACGGATAGTCCACATTGATTACATATGCTCGCCCGTGATTACAAAAAAAAGGAAAGATGGCAGCTCAAGTGATCCAGACACATGTGAGAAACATGACATAGAGAGATGTTTGACGGGGGACGTTGCTCAAGATGTTTCACAGAACAACACTGAACGGCACTCGATTACAGCGTGATTGAGGCACAGCGTCCTCAGTTGCCAACGTATACACACAGACACACACACGACTTGTTCTGTTTCTCCTTGTGTCGATGGGGCTGTGCGCATAAAGGTGTGATGTAAAGTGTAGCCAGAGTAAACTGTGCCATGATTGCTCCGAGCTGAAACGATTCCATCTGAGCGGATCCCCAATTCCCATACGGGCCAAAGTCAGTATTCGGTTAAAGTGCAAATCAATATCGTACTCGGGGTTGAGAAACAGCTTCGTATGAGAAAACTACACAACTCACGCTGACTATATGGTGTTGTTGTTCTACCTCCGGATGACGCGTGTTTTGTTTTCATGGTCTTCACCGTGTCGGGGGTCATCTCATCACTGAGACTTAGTCAAACACTTCTTTTAGGGACAGCACGGTGGCCTCACTGCGAGAGGGTCCTGGGTTTGAATTCTGGGCCATCCCGGGTCATTTCTGTGTGGGGTTCACGAGTCCCCCCCCCCGTGTCAGCGTGGGATTCTTCCCACCTTGAAGAGAACATCCATGTCAGGGCCAACGCTCCCTCCTGGGCCCCTGAGCAAGGCAATGGGAAAAAGAACTGGAGTCGGGCCCCCGGGGACTACGGCTGCTGCTCGCTGCTCCTGTATGTTAGAACGGGTTAAACGCAGAACGCACAGACTGTTACATCCATGTACGATGACCGACAAATCAAGTTTGAAGTTCTGTAAAAGAAACCGTTCAGCAGGCATGAAAATCTTTCGTCAGTGAAGCACTGAGTCCACACCAGATGTGAGCATAGCAACGAAGGATGAAATGCTTCTTTCTGGCTGTTCTGTCCAGGGAAGACTATATTTGATCTCTCCTAAAGTCCACGGTTTTCATGTACTACCACTCAGTACACGCCAGTGGCGGGGACTTTGGTCGGGTCACATTAAAAGGCACAAGACAGAGTAAGTCATACATTTATGAGTTTGCGATTTCCTGTCATTACAGAATAGTCTGACTGAGGCTGTCCAAAGCCGCGGCCCTCGCTCCGTGCCAAGACGTTATTGATAGTTTTGAGAGGACTGCCCCCTCTGTCATGCAACCTGAATGACATCAGGGAGGAAAATGGTAGTTGTTTCTTTCCTATGAGCAAAAAATAGGTCACTTCACGTGGCATGTCTCATCCTTCTTCAACCCACCCCTCTCTTCATTCCTTGACGATTCACCTCACCAAACCACGGACAAACTCCGGTAAATTAAGTATGCCCGAGACATCTTCACCACACTCAATCGGAGCCAAGTCTTGTGCAAAATTTGTCCATTTTCGGGAGAAATTAAAGCCGCGAAGGTAAATAAATAAACAATTCAATTTCTCCAAAGAGTTCATTCTTCCACATTTCAAACAAAACAGCAGCTAATTATAGCCTTAAGCCAGACGCTTTGATGCATTTTCCCCCAGCAGGAATCTCTGCTTTTCTTTTCCTGGAAGTGTTTTTCTTTAGGTCCTGAGGTAAACTGCCTGATGGTGCACAGCAGGTTCTGATCATAGGGACCCTAAAGAATACACAC
>OMLC01043997.1:0-10315 GCA_900302585.1 Regalecus glesne
CTCATCGGGTGTACACGGGTCCCCTCTCTGCCCGTGTTCCGCTGCTCTCTGTGCACTTCCATCCCTGAGCCGTGATTGCTCACACAGTGCCACCGCAGCTGCATACCGGTCAGACGACCAACACGCACACACCCACGCGTGTATAAATCACAAATGTATAGATTGGAATATAAGACGCACATACGAGGATGCCACAGACGGTGGCGAGCTTTCATCAGCAAACACGTTTATTATCTCACGCACACGCAAGGCGCACAGACAACGGGTCCAAGGGCGATTGATTTGGAGTTTAATTTCTCGGGCGGCCGCGGCGCTCCTGACCAAAAGGATGCGCCTCCGTCTGACCTTGACGACAGAGAAGAGACTTTCGTCTCTGTCACCGCTCCCGTAACACACGCACACACACGCACACTGCATTTTCACCTCGAAATGTCAGAGCCTTTGACGCACCATAATAAACGAGCGCTTTCCATCTGCTTTCTAATTATAGCCAACACGAAGCTATCCCTAATTTTAGCTGCTGCCGCGAAATACTCGTCTTTTAATAATTCATGAGTTCAGACACGGAGCCTGCTCCGAGCCTGCCTGCTGCTGACAGGGTGTTGATCGCCCTTAAGGAAAACAAGGTGGACGGGCCTGCTTGTCTCCTCTCTCTCCCTGAGTTTCTGCAAGACGCACACCCCTTGGCTCCGGGGCCTCCTGTCAGTGCCAGATCCGTGGGGGCCTCCGTGGCGGCATCTTATCAGATGCCCCGTCCGTTTGGAGAGGAACGGTCGGATGTCTTCCCTGTGGCCACACACAGCCTTTATCCGACCCAAGCCTCAAAACCTGGACGTTTCGCCAGTTTGGGGGCACAGATTATGTCATTTAGTCATGAAATAATGCAGCTATATACATAATACACTTTTCACCCAAGAGCGTCACATAATAAAGTACTGAGGGATATAATGAGAATTTAGCTGTAAACTTTATTTCCCAGAGATCTTTCTATCTGCAGTGGTCTAGCCTAAGGGACAGGCCCATTTATGTCTGATGAAACACAAGACTTCAACGTGCACGTCAGGCGCGTCCATGGCGCAGGGAGATTAGAGACGCTCTCTCAAAGGCTCCAGTCGTGATTTAAACCCTCCCGTCCGTCCGTCTCGACTGATGCCGGCGCTGTGGGCGAAATCGCGCTTTTACTAAGTCTCAGATCCAAACACCGGTCGAACACCACTGAGGCGTCCCGGTGAGAGGCGCCGCACCGGCGTTTAAGTCAGACTAAGGCACATCCGTGGTCGGGGTTTGGGGTGAAGCGTGTTTTATAAAACTCCGTGATGATCTGAAACGCAACGACGTTGCTGATTGGATCTGACGTTTTCGGACCCGGTCTCGGAGCCCTTTAACACCTCACATACGTCATTGGTTCCTCGGCCGGGCCGCCGGGTCAGGCTCAGTGGTGGGACGGCTGGAGGTAGAGCACCAGAAGGGAGGGCAGGATGATGGTCGCACTCTGTTACCATAGAGACCGGAGGACAGTGGTCTTAGATACTGTTACTAGGCAGGAGAGTGGCTCTCTCACTCGCCGTAAATCAGGCAGACTCGTCTGGGATGCTGCGTTCAGGAGGGTAAACAACGTTGGAAACCACCGAGTGACTCGGGATATGAGGTAGTTTCTATCCCTGTAGTTTTATTGTAACTGATTATATTAATTAAATAAAGACTGCCCATGAGAACTGCTCATCTTAATACGTGACTTAATGGCGGAATCTATTTTATTTTTCACGGAATGCACTTGTGGTCACAGACCATATGGGATGGCAGATCAGTGAGATCCAGAAATGATGGATGTCTTATTACAGGTCCAGCGTACAGCCTAGTGGTCGTACTTAGAAACTACCGCACCAATGCCGAGACAAATGCCCATACCTCATTTATATGCGACCCCTCCGGACGTATGTGACGCTATCCATGTGCGCGTTATGACATATATTTATTTTTATTTTAGCAGCTATGAGTAGAACTTCTTCAAACGGACGATGAGCAACAATAAATTTATTTAAATTTTCAAGTACATCTGCAGGTCTAAAACACGCGTCTTGCAGATGGCCAGCTGTAACGTAACCTTTCCCTCGGTGTTCTATCAGCTTGGTCTGATCTTCGACCAGAACAAGGGAACGACTGCCACCTAGTGGTCATAACATTTAACTACAGATCTGAGCTTGAGGGATCCGAGCGCTCAGGCTCCAGATATTTAGTTATTTCAAGAGCTTGAAGTTAAAGGACAGGGTCAAACTAAATATGATTATGAATAGAAATATTGAATATCATTATGTGGAAAATTCACAGACAGTGATCGCTCATTCATGCTGTGTGAGTCGGTGACATGGGAGGGGACGCACCTCGTCCTGCACAAGATAACCAGTTCCATTCTGCCAGATGAGGTCATAGTCACATAAACCAGCCAGACTCCTCTTAGTTCCTCTTAAAAGTAACGTGCACCTAAACTAAATGGACGATATATCAGGACATGGAGGAATTTCGTAATTGGTTGATACTGCGTAGTAAAAAAAAAACCTGCACATCAAACTCCAATCACCAGATGACCGCCCCATCTCCTGAGCTATGCCACCCCTTATATTTCTCCTTCTTCGAGCTGGATTCAAACCATTGACCAAAGGATTTCAACTGCTCCTGCCTGTGCCTCTGAGCAAGGCAGTAGGGAAAAGAGCTGGAGCTGGTCCCCATGGTGCTGCAGCTGCTCCTACACAACGGAATGGGTTAAATTCAGAGAAGACATTTTGTATGTGTGTACAGTGACAAATGAATACAGCTCCTCCTCCTCCTCCTCCTTCCTCTTCTTCAGCTGTGAATAAATGGGTCCTTTGGACTGATTTGAGGACCTATAGGTGTTTATGAGGTTCACCAAATTCAGATCAACTCAGTTGACTTCAGTTCAGATTTTGTATTGTCCACTGTGGATGAATATCGTTGGCTTCATGACATGCAAGTAGGGAATAAAGCAGAAATAATGCCTCATAGTTCAACAAGCAAGAGTCCATTAGTGGCCCTCTTCCCTGGACGTGTTTCTGCATGTTAGACAGATCGGGTAAGGCAGAAGCACCGGACATGAAGGATCTTTTGCGGCTGCCTCCTCTTGCCAGTGGGCACTTAAAGCAGCGGGCTAATGGCAGTCATTCAGAAGAGCTAAGGAGGGGATGACTTCTGCTACTTATGCACGTTGTCCATCATCCCGTGGACAGATTTAAGGTAGACTAATATGCAAAAAGCAGAGGTTGCTCCACCTTCATGGGTGTGCTGGCTCGATTAACAATTCTAACAAGTGCATTTTTATCATTAAGCTATGAGGGGCAGGCCTCATGAAAACCTCGACGGGTCTCCGGTGCTAAACCTGGAGGAATGACGTGACCTTAATGCTGACAAGTGGAGTTTATGTCTCATTCTATCTGACCAATCACATCTTCTGGCCTCCTGACCACAGGCCTCCCATACAGGCAGCAGCTAAAACCTGGAGAGTCACCAGCCCAGGAGATGAAGGTCATGAAGGTAACAACATTCATCCCTGCACAGCAGCCTGTGGAAAAGAGAATCTTTCAAAACAGGTTGGGAGGAATTAAAGATGAAATTACTTTGATGTCGCTGTACATACATATAACCCATGCTACTGTATAGGAGCAGTGAGCATCTGCAGAACTTGGGGACCGATCCCACTTCTTTTTCTTACTGCCTTGCTCAGGGGCACAGGCAGGAGTATGAATCCTGGCATGCATGTCTTTATGATGGTGGGAGAAAGATAGATAGATAGATAGATAGATCTCACTCCCATCAAGCATCTATGGGACGTGCTAGAAAACATGTCTGATCCATGGGGGCCTCACATCACAACCTAAAGGACTTAAAGGATCTACTGCTAACGTCTTGGTGCCAGATACCAGAAGACACCTTCTAGGTCCTGAGGAGTCCATGCCTCGATGGGTCGGAGCTGTGTGGTGGCATAGGGGGACCTACACAATGTCAGGCAGGTGGTTTCAATGTTTTGGCTGATCGGTGTCTGAAAAACCAACATGATGTGTCTCAGTGGGGTGTTGGGCCTCCAGCACAGCCTCAATGCTCCTTGTCATGGATTCTACAAGTCTCTGAACTCTACTGGAGGGATAGAGACCCTTCTTCCAAATGATGTTCCCTCATTTGGTGTTGTGATGATGGTGATGGAGGCTGGTGTCTAACACATCGGTACAAAATCTCTCCATAGGTGTTCAGTTGAGATGTGGTGACAGGGGAGATCATACCCTATGATTTACTTCTTTATACTCATCCAACCATTCAGTGGCCCCTCATGGCTGACATACAATGACGTGTAGCGTAGCAACAACAAGCCTTCCCCGGCCATCCCATGGATTTCAGCAGTTTCCAACACAGGCTGGTTTCAGCCAGTTTGAGCATCTGTACTCTAGGATAACGGTTGTGGCTGTTTATATTTCCCACATGATGCTTCTACCAGTCCGGATGAAAGCAAGAACCAGTTGAAGAGTGCTGCTTTCCCCACACACCAGCTAACCTTTAGTAGCAAGCTGTTTTGCTATTCTTATTCTTTTCTTTCTTTTTCTTCTTCTTCTCCTTCAGGTTCTTCTTCTTTATCTCCTTACCATTCGTTTTTTTAGTGGCAGTCTTTTACTTTCTAGCGGAGGTTGGCATCCACAATGCATTACTGCCATCTAGTGGATGTAAACTAAAATCTCAGCAGACTACATAAAATAAGTCCTTTACATCCATTTTCACTCTGCCATAACTTCTCTATTTCTAGGACTAGAAGCTTCTCTCAACAGCTGTTTCACGCCTTCCACAGAGCTTCTAAAACTATGTATCTATCTGTCTATCTGGCAGTCTTTGTCTCATGTGTCTATCTAGTTGGACCATATGGCTGATAGTATGTGGACACCCCATCCATTGCTGGTAGACACATCAAATTAAGCACACAGCCATGCAGTCTCTACAGACAACCATTGGCACAGAATGGGTCATACTAAAGAGCTCAGTGACTTCTAGTGAGGTTCTGTCATAGGATGCCACCTTTCCAACAAGTCATTTTGTCAAACTGCTGCCCTGCTAGATGTGCCCCGGTCAACAGTAGGTCCGTTATTGTGAAGTGGAAACGTCTCAGAGCAACAACAGCTCAGCCGCATAGCGGTAGGCCACACGAGCTCACAGAACAGGACTGCCAAGTGCTGAAGTGTGTGAAAATCATCTGTCATTGGTTGCAACACTCACCGCCAAACTCCAAACAGCCTCTGGAAGCAATGTCAGCAAAAGGTTTGTTTCTCGTGAGCTTCATGAAATGGGTTTCCATGGCTGAGGGGCCGCACAGCAGCCTAGGATCACCAGGCAAAATGTCAAAGGTCGGCTGCCGTGGTGTAAAGCACACCGCTATTGGACTCTGGAGCGGTGGAAACATGTTCTCTGGAGCGATGAATCATACTTCAATATTTGGCAGTCCGATGTACCAATCTGGGTTTGGCATGTGCTGGAAGAATGTTTTCTGCCTGTATGCAGAATGCCAACATTTGGTGGGGGAGGACTGAGGGTCTGTTCATCTTTTAGCTTTTAAGTAACAGTGTGGGGAAGGCCTTTTCCTGTTTCAGCAGGAACGTGCCCCCATGGACAAAGTGGGGACATGAAGACATGGTTTCCCAAGTTTGGTGTGGAGGTGACTGGCCTGCACTGAGCCCTGACCTCAACCCCATTCAACACCACTGGGAGGAATTGGAACGTTGACTGTGAGCCAGGCCTTCTCCCCAACACCAGTACCCAATATCGCTGATGCTCTTCAGGCTGAACGGGAGAGAATTACTTGCAGTCATGTTCTAAACATCCAATGGAAAGCCTTCCCAGAAGAGTGAAGGCCGCTATAGCAGCAAAGAGGGAACCAACTCCATATGAATGCCTATGGCTTTGGAATGAGATGTCCAACAATCACATAGCTTTGGCCATGTTGAGTATCTGTCTATGTACACAGGGCTACATAAAGAATATCGATGTGAGGCTAGAGCACTGTTAAATTCAGTGTCCTTGCTTTCTTTTGAAGTAAAAGAGAGACAATGAGTCATAGTAAAAATAAGGAACATTGCATTGGAATGAAAGCTTTCATAAGAACAGTTTATACAAAACATGAGATTATCAAGTGTATAGCAGGCACACTAATGCACAGTCTCTGTAGAACATCGTGCAGTAGATAGTATTGTGGCCTAGTGGGGTGTGCAGCAGCAGCAGCTGTCCCGGGTTAGTCTAATGACCTCAGGATGGATATATTGGTTCCACACCCAAAAGCAGATTTACATCAGAGACTGGGACATACCTCAAGACTATGGGGATAAGAACTCGTACAGCTCTCCGGTTTTAATAAACTGGCTGTCGTGTCCTCGTTGGCCATCTGCATCTGTGTATTTGTACCAGGCATCACCAGATGCAACGTAGATTTGCCGCAGGTATCTATCAGATCAGTCAGTGGGAGAATAGAGTCCATCTGCAGGGCATCAAGAAAGATTATGCTTCAGTCTGATATTTTGTAACTAAACATGAGACAGAAGATTTTCCAAACATACCATATACAACTTAACCATCAGCCCATGAGGGTTGTTCTATAATCTGGTAGCTAATTTGAAGATAATAGAAATCTATGTAGGGCGTAAAAATAATTGTGTGCATGGTAAGACCCATACTTAAATTCAAAATCAGCCATTTTAGAGGGTAACTCTTGTTCAACAGCTATGTGAGAAGGACTGGATGGATCAAGGTAGCAGGGGAAATAATACCTGTAACTGTGAGCTGATAAAAGAACAAGATCTGATAATGGAAGGAGTGAGCGTATGGATGACAGCAGGGGGGGGTGTCAATTCAAGATCAATTGCAGAAACAGGGAAACAAGGCATGGGATAAGACTCATGTGCATCATATCTCTCCAGTAAAAGCTTCATCATAATTCAACCAAGAATTATCTTTGACTACTTATAAGACTTGGTCAGACTTGGGCAGTTCTTCTGCAGGACAAACAGAAAGCTGAAGTCACATGAGCAATAAAAATGAAAAAATATATATGAAAAAAATGTCTCCAACTGATTAGTATCCTCATCCACAAACCTCAGGTTTTTATTTCAGCGTCCGGGCCATCTGTCAGGTTCTGCTGATCTGGTTCTCAGTTATCATCCTAAATTAAGAAAGAAAACAATGTCACAGGACTTAACAGGAGAAACGAATATTTTGTCTTCCAAAATCATTAGAAATTAATGTGGCGTAGGAGACAGAAAGCCCTCTCTGGAGCATTAGCACTACTACAACAGGCCAGCAATTTGACTTCGCCCAAACACATTGGTGCTTTATGATCCAGGGAGAACAACGTGAAAATAATCTTCACACTTCCCTTTGACAATTGGGAGGTGTTATTATTGTCCGATACGCATCATAAAACAAATGCTACCTCGACTAGTTGACTCCCGGTGTAAAACTCCAACCATAATTAAAACTTTATGTGCTGATCCAGCATATTGAAATGTCAAAAGACTGATAATTAGCACTGTTGAGCAGGAACCTCAATCTATAAACAGAATCAAGTCAAGTAACACACCAGTCTTGTGCAATTAAGACAACTGAAACATCAACATACATGTAACATGGATGTACCTCTGCTAATCTTAATCACACACACACCCACACTGGTCACAGGGCCATCCTCCTCCTGCTGCCAGGACAAGTTGAAAACATATTGATCTGAATGGGATAAAAAGGTCCAGTCAAATCAGAGTTAATTCAAAATAGAGTAATTGCCGCTGTATTATTTTCAGGAGAAGAAGGGGGAAAAGGTTGATATCTTTTCTCCAGGCAGGATAAAACTAGCTAGCGTGATAAAAACCACTCACTAGACCTTCTCCGGTAGCTCTTAATGTGTGTGCTACAGAGGTTTCCTAAAGGCTTCCTTTTTAGTTACTTACAGAAACACGGGTTTCACATTCAGGCGTTTGTGAGGGCAAACGGACACACTCTGAGTCATGTATTGATGACCACAGTTGACTGTTTAGTCACTGTTAGGCCGAAAAAACGTTATTCTAGACATTTACAACGGACTCCTGGATGTGACTGTCCACAGACACCTTACACAAAGTTTCTTCTTCTGCTGCTTACACTGAAATCTACTATACCCTAATGAACAATCCTTGCCTTATGCTGTCATCTAGTGGTTACTGGTGGTATTGTTACAGGAGATGTACTGAAAAAAACCCAATTTGAACAATGTGACGATGTCAAATCAGCCAACTAACTTGGGATAGTTTACCTATTCAACGGGTCACTTTGCCCATAATTGCAAAAACTTTGTCTCCTTAGAGATTTGATTGGAGTCACCAATGCTATATATTAAACTACCCCCCTAAACGTCTTCCTATATTTTGACTCTAGTCAAATAATTGGATTATTTAAAATTTTATAATTACCTGGATTATGGAACAAAATATGTTATTCCTCTCTTCGTTTCCCGTTTGAATTTCTTCTCTCCCTCCCTTGGACATGTGCAGAGGAGAGATGCTGTATATGGAGCTGCTGGGCAAGAGTAAAAGAGGAGGGCCACAGAGGAGGTTTGTGGATGTGGTGAGAGAGGACATGCAGGTGGCTGGTGTGACAGAGAAAGATGTAGAGGTCATGAAGAGATAAAATATAACCCCACACTAATGTGGCAGCAGCTGTTCCATCATGCATCCTGATTCTGCTGTAGGACAGAAGCTAAGCAGATATGGGCCTGGATGGGAGACCTCCTGGGAAAACCAACTTGCTGCTGGAAGTTATATTAGTGAACCAGTAGGGGGCGGTCTTCCCTCTGGTCCAGACAAAACATTAAAACTCACTACAACCCAATGCAGTATCGGAGAAACTGTAGGAGATGATGTCCTTCGGATGTGACGTTAAACCGAGGTCCTTACTCAATGTGGTCATTAAGGGCCCCATGGCACTTATCTCACACATTCTCCACCTGGCTCTCTCCATCTGGCCACCTCATCATCCTTGTGCAACTCTCTCAATGTTCCTCCCTCTCCACCTCAGGCTGATGTGAGGTGAGCGTTCTGGTCCAAAATGGCTGTTTGGGCATCACCCAGGTGGGTGCTACACACTGTTTGAGGTGTTTTTTTTCTAGATAAATGTAATCTATTATTACTGACTGCCATAAAACATTTACATCATCATTTAGTTCCTGAATTTCTTTCCAGGTAAACGTAATATCTTATCACAAACGTCCTTACTGTGCGTGCTTGTGCGACTGCGTGGACAAACCAGATTCCCTGGCCGCTTGTGTCTTGGCCAGTGAGCACCGGCAGCTCTTCAGTTGTGGCCGGCCTATCTCAAGTTCATTTAAACTAAGCTCTTTCTGACACGGCCGGGCCTTCTTTGCCTCAGGTGAACAAAGCAGCTATCCATTTACACCCACGCTCAGCCAGATAATGTAAATGCATGCAAGCAAGAGGCCGCGTGCACCAGCTTTGTACTCACTTTGTTTTATTGCACACATTATTCATTTAGTAAACAGGTCTTCACAGTAACAATGCAATAGCAGAAAACAGAAGCGAACCACTGCACAGGGCAGCCTTTTTAAGTGTCCAACATATGTAGAGCTATTTACATGGAGAATCTGAAAAACCAAAGGAGGTCATACAAAGGCTGTCCCTGTCGAGAGATTAGGCAAGAAGCTCTTCTCAAAACACGGGAATGCAGCTACTCTGGCTTTATGCTCATTGTATCTCTATGAATGTGTTTTGAATCGGTAATCCCCCCCCAAAAAAAAAACCAAACATTCAAGTATTTCTGCCACCGCACAGGCACTAAGCTTGCAAATGGTAAAATATGACTTGTTTTTATGTAGCGCTTTTCTAGTCTAGCGACCACTGAAAGCACTTTACAACGTATGCCTCACATTTACTGAACACGGGGGTTAAGGCTGGATGCCCTTTTCCTGATGCCCCACGGTGGAGATCGAACTCACTACACCCTACTTGGAGATGAACGCTCTACTGTTGAGCCGCCACAGTCCCCCAAAAGAAATGTCTACGAAATTTAAGTTGCATTGTCAAAATCTCGGCAATCGGATGCTCCATCTTTGTCCTTTATGTCTTATGTGAAAATATGAACCAGCACCCAAACAAATATCATCCTTAAAGAGTCTCCAAATACTTATGCTATGGTTTGAAGTCCTCATATGGTGTGAAGCACCCATGTTTTACCAACACCAATATTTTGTCAAACCGCTTGTGGCTCGCAAATAAATAGCTTTTGGGACTTA
>OMLC01043998.1:0-10799 GCA_900302585.1 Regalecus glesne
ATGAACCCCTGAGCCAGAAGTGGCTTTGGGCAGGGGTGTGCTCACCCCACCCAAATGTGTGTCCTGCCCACCCAATAAAAAAAATGTTTTCTTTGTTCAACCAATGGAAATATAATATAAAACCTACTAGTACTGTTGGTGGGGGGGGGTCCCAGTGGTTCACCTGTGCCCCCACCCATAGAGATAGTGGTTGTGTCAGGAAGGACATCCAACGTACAGTTTTGCCAGATCAGGATGCTGATGAACAAGACCATATTGGGTACCAGTAGAAACCAGAATCCTCTGTGGCAACCCCCTAAAAAAACAGGGTAGATGCCAAAAGAGGAAGAATAATTCTTACGATGAAATTTGTCCTCTGCATTTAGCCAAGTAGGCCGTTTCTTAACGATGAGGGCAGCGAGTAGATTGGTGAGATGTTAGGATCCACCTGGTGTCCCTTATTGGTATGTTTATTTATTAAAGATGAATTCACCATTCAATGTTGAGTGTGGTCGAGCCTAGATTCAGTCTGATTGGCTGGAAAAAAAAATACGTTTGTCTCTCTATGAGGCCAGTCAGGCATGGTTATCTCCTAAGAGTGAGGTATTTCCCTGACCTCGGTGGCTCGGCGGGTAGAGCGCATGCCTGAGACTCAGACGCTTCAGGCTCACTAAATGCGACACGTTCATCGTAAAGCGTTTCGAGTGATCGTTGGACTGGAAAAGTGCTAATCAGAACAAGTCCATTTATCATCCATTTACTTACCTCTAGCCTGTGCAGAGGACCAAGTAGTGCATCGACTATATTAGAACACGCGCTGGGGGGGCGCTGCTTTGTTTGCTACTCCAGCTAAGGAAATAAGGGGGGAATGGCAAAAGTCAAAGACACAGCCATGTTTTTTTTTTTTTACTAGAATATATGGGGATGCCAGGCTTCATTTGGCCTCCGAGAGAAATTGCCTCTGGATTTGGCTACTGGCAAATGTCCATCAACTCGGATTTATTTGACGAAGGGTGGGGAGTATAAAGAGAATGGTCTGTTTGCCAGACCCCTTCCCAAAGTTCCGCCCCCAGCAGCGAAAACGAGTTCCTCACCAATCAGTGGTTTCTGTTATTCCACACACTAACAGATACCACACCGCTATTTATTTATATTACCGTGGCTTTTCGACAATGTTAACATTTCTCCGAGTTTGGGAATGTTGTACTGCTACTGAAAGCTCATTTTGTGCTAAATCACCTTGCATCGATTTACTTTATCCAAAGTTACTTATGAAAGCGTCAGTTTAACGCGTTCTTTTATTCAACTGGCCATTATTCCCGTCGGCCACGTGACTTTCCCATTGCCGCCATGTTAAATCACAGCCTGGCCGTGGATACATGTAGCGGCTGGCTGTTTATTTTCTATGCAACGTGTGCAACTATGCAACGTATTCTACGCACTTTGTTCCCGGCTGCCTCAGCCCTACTTGACTTTAATTGCGATGCACCGTCCCAGCCAACATTTGCTAGCTATCCAAAGTGTGCGTTCGCTGCTTTATCACGATCACTCATTCCTGCCTGGCACTGCACACGCCCATGGCAGGAGTGCTCCGTTATGCAAGATGCATGCTTCTGTTTCCCCTGTTGGAAACATGTCACTTCCAATGAGAGGGCTGTTGTTTTTACCTCGCATGGCTTTAACAACTGGAAAGTGGCACTCGACCGTGACAGGGGTTACAGAAGCATGCATCCAGCCACAGTCATGTACAGGCTGCAGCCACATGGTCTGAGCACAAATGCAGAGAGGCAACAGGGGGAACCATCAGCTGTATTCGGGAAGGTGAAACACAGCTTGAGAAAAACAGCAACACTATATCTAGAGCTTTGGTAGTGGAGTCGAGTTTCTGTGTGTGGATGTGTTAGGGCTCCACGGGACAACAGAAACCTGAAAGCATGACCCCTGGGACAGTGATGCTGATGACCTTGCTGCAGGGCTTTCTTCGAAATTGTTTTGCTATACCTTAGAGAAGAATGACGAGCTATCTGATATCACTGAGGGTGTACTTAAGAAGGCCAAGTACACCTCTGAGGATATTCAAAACAAGATCATTGAAACATGGCTATCATGGTTCTTGGAGAGGTCAGAAAAAGATATTCAAACGCTGACGCCGCAGGGTTTTGCATGAAAAGGGATCCGGAGGGAGTGTTGCAATGTTGAGAGTGTGTCCATGGCGAAGAAGCGTCTGACGGGGCAATGTGATGCTGAATACATGTCCACTGAGATAGTGAGACATCTCTCTGATGCTGGCTGCAGCACTGATAACATGGTTAGCCATATAATGATAATACTAATGATGATGATGAAGATTATTATTATTATTATTATTATTTCTCCCTTATCAGTCCAACAAGGGGAAATTTGCAATTTTTTGCCTTTAAACCCGTCCTATTGTAGTGAACAGCCACCTCTTGGCTCCTGGGGAGCAGTAAGGGGTTCAATCTCTTTCTTGCTCAAGGACACTTCGACATGCTTTCCGCAGGACCGGGGATTGAACTTGAAACCTTCTGATCACCAGATGACCGTTCTACCCAATGAGCTATGCCACCCTATGATGATGTCCTGATGATGTTATGATGGTGTCATGATGGTGCTTTGGTGAGGAGTGGGGTACGAGGTGGTGCGCAAGTCTTATTTCACAAGAGCCTTGCTAGAAAAATCCCATATATTCATTGTTATAACCAATACACCTGACCATCAGTTAAACTTAGTAGCGGTGCACACCATGCAGGGTGAGCCAACAACCTTCTTTGACCTCTGCAGGTCCCTGGACAGTGTCTTCTGTCACTATACTTGTCAGAAAAGTACGGCGCCCCTTGTCTCAAAAGATTGCCTGAAATTCGGGAACACGTGCCACTAAGATGTGACAATGTGCATAGCTGAGAATGAAGACCATCTTCTCACTATCCTATCAGGGATATCAGAGGATGATGCTGCCACAGTGATCCGTGTAATTCAAAATCAGAGGGATCGTCTCTTTGATATTGGCTAATTATTAGCGGGGTTACTTGGTGTCTTGGAGCCAGCTGATACGACTCCACCGTCTCAGTCTGTGGAGTTGTGCACTGTGTGAGGCTGCTGGTGCATCACTGAAGTCCTTAAAGGACATCCATAAAGATGAATCATGGGCAGAGCATCCTCGGGCATCCGCTGAGGTTGATTCACATCCTCCTCAGAGAAGGAGACCATTGAGTAAACACCTTGGTGAATGTGTTTTGCTTTCAGCTCTGGGGCTGTGCAGATCCTGATGATCCCACCGTCACCCCCTGTCAGTCTCTGAAAAGACCCCCCCTCAACATCCTTGACAGGGCCATTCCAGAAATGAAAAACAGATTTTACTGGAAGAATGTAGACCCAAAGACAGCCATATCCAGTCTTGTACATGAGTATAGTGCATGTCTAGATTCCACCTTGTTGCACCCTCTACATGTGCTTGCTGGCACTGTGACAGATGATGTGAAACTGAGGAATGGAATGTTTGTTGCACAACGTTGGTCAAGAAATGAAAGAGATCGGTCGACTTGCAGAAGGACAAGGAAGCTGTGCCTGTGTTGCAGTAATACGTGAGAGCTGGTTCTCAACTCTGTCACGGGTCATGAGGAGGAATTTGGTAGATTTTGGTGATCTTGGCCCATGAGAAATCAATAATGATAATAGACTAGACATGGATGAATTGTCAGAGGTTTTACCAAGGAAGAGAGGAGACTGGTTGTTGTACACAGATGGATGGATGGATGGATGGATGGATGAATGGATGGATGGATGGATGGATGATAGATAGATAGATAGATAGATAGATAGATAGATAGATAGATAGATAGATAGATAGATAGATAGATAGATAGATAGATAGATAGATAGATAGATAGATAGAATAACCTATAACTGATTTACTCTCAGGTTTCCAGTCCAGCTCTCTAACCTCTTGCTTCCTACCACCCATGTTGCCAACCCATTATTACAGACCAAAGATAGACTGAAACCAGCCGTGATGCACGCAGTCCTCCTTCTCTGATCGTCATCATGCTAAGTGATCCTAATGATCTGCAGAGAGCCAGACAGCATAATTTGCCCAGTGGTTAGTTAAGGGGTATCTTTTGTGGGACATTACGTAGGCTAATTAACTTTTGAGTCATTCCGACTTTCCGTTTGCTATAGGTTTTCTTATTTTGAAACATGTCGTGAGACAAACGCACCTCCCGAAACGTACGTTTTAGCTTCACTTTGCAGAGTTTGAGGTTTTTATCATTCATCTATTTACTGCCCACCTTAATCAGTAATTTTGACGTATTGTCCTTAAACCAGTTCTATTCGGGTCTTTTGTGTGACCCACTTAGAATTCTACCCTGCTCCCGTACCTCTACCTCCTCCTCCTCTTACTCTCCCTCCATCATGGTTTTGTGCCCCCAGCACCCTCATCCCCCTTTATCAGCAAAATTACCCTGTCGTGCTTGCTGTGGAATTAGTCATTTTCTATATGACTAATATGTATTAGGGACGTGACCTTGTCTGTGGTGGTGCTGAGATAGGAATCTATTTTTATGTGGTATCAGCGCCCCAGGAGGCTTCAGCATGTGAGGATCCCGTATGTGGCGAGGGGTGAGGCTAGGCCACGATCATGGATTATCTTGATTTATTGCTGTGCTGAGAAAGAGAGAGAGAGCGAGATAGAGACAAAATGAGGGAGAGAGAGAGCGAGAGAGAGATAGAGAGAGAGAGAGAGAGAGAGAGAGAGAGAGATAGAGAGAGAGGGAGAGAGAGAGAGCGAGGAGAGTTTCTAGATGACATCATCACAGCAGAGCGAGCGAGAAAGAGAGAGAGAGAGAGAGAGTAAAAGTAGCCAAATCCATGATGTAGTATTCTTCCCCTGTAATCAGACGGGAAACGTAACCTAGTGTAATGGGAGATGCCCTGTCCCCTTCCCCACCGACCCACACAAAGTAGGAGACCTACCCCTCTGCTCGATGGCATTTTGGGGAGGGTAAAAATAATAAATAAATAAGTAAAGCTGTTCCTAGTAGTACCTCCCATTCGTCCTCGGATGCTCTGTTGTTCCTTCTTCTCGCTGATCCCCTCCTCCAATCTTTCTTTTTTTGCATTGATTTGCTGACAGCATTGAAATGAAAAATACCTTAGTTTGCAGCAGTGAAAGAAAAGCATGTCAACTTTGTGTGATATTGGGACACAAGGGGACTGGAAAATAGACCCTCTGAGGTCAGTCAGTCCTTTACTGTGGAGGGCGTTTTTCATCAAGCACACTATAATTTGTTTCAGGGGACATTTTAACAGTCTCCAAAAATATATATAAAAAAATACAATTAACAGCCCGAAAACCTTCTGAAGATCATCCCTCTCATTGCTTAATTTCATGTGTTATATTTCATTCCATTTTTTACATCCGATGTGAGTTATTGCTACTAGCATACCATATGTGCAAAGCCTAAGCAGTCATGTGTGTACACAGCCACATCCATGCATAAAGACAGACACATGTGGACAGACCATCCATGCACATTGCCCCCGTCTCTGTTGAATGTTTTGCCTTGCATCTCAATGAAGAGAACAGTAGGGGAACAGGATGAGATTCCACACATTCTACAAAGATATTTGAGAAAATGCCTCTCTGTCTCTCCTTCCCTCTCCTTCTCTCTCTATCTCTCTCTCCCTGACTGGCAGCTTGTCTATCTCCCTCTATCTTACTTTCAGGTATCTGCCCCCTTGAGGCTATGGTTTAGTAATGAAAGGTCACATTTTCTTTCACAAGTTATATATTGTTGCCAAAATCATTTTATTCAGCTTTATTCTGGGGTACAAAAATCCCTTCAATATGGATGGACCCATGCAAACCTAACCCTTTTGATAATCATAATAATAGCAATAGCAATAGCAATAATAATAACAATATTAACAATAATAATAATCACAATAATAATAATAATAATGATACTTTTTTTCAGCTCTGAAATATTCAAAGATACTTTGTATATGTTAAAACCACCATTGTAGCAACACATGAAAACCATATAATGCGCAATTTTAATTGCACATTAAAAACACTTTTAAAAAGATGAATTATGATTAAAAACCTGAATATGGACAGATAGATGGATTCTCTGATGTGTTTGGGGAAGTATTTTCATAGGAAGGAAGCTATAGAGAAGGGTCTGTTGCCCAGGGTCCGGTGCGTGGTCCTATGTGGTGGAAACAGCACGCTGACATCGGAGGAGCCAAGGCTGTGGGAAGGAGTATGGTAGTGGAGCAAGTCATGAGGTAGGACGGGACCTGGTTATGAAGGGCCGTGTGAGTGAGTAGAAGGACTTTGAATTAGATGCATTCTGGGACAGAGAGCCTCTGAAGGTTCTAGAGGAGAGGTCACTGGAGTGGGACCAGGTGAAGCAGGCAGCAGAATTCTCAATGTGCTGGAGTTTGTTTAGGACTTTGGATGATGAGTTGTAGGGAATGCTGTTGAAGGTGTCCGTTCAGGAGGTGATGAAGACATGGATCAAGGTTCCAGTAGAAGAGGAGGAGAGTGATGGGTGAAGATGAGCTATGATTTTAGGTTGATAAACGCAGTTCTGGTGATTTGATTGACAAGGTGTTCAAAGGCGAGGTTAATGTTAGACATGATTCCAAGAAAGGAGTTATCAATGGTAAGGCAGGAGTTTTGAATGGTTGTGGTAAGGGATTTGGGACTTGTGATGATAATAATAATCTCCATTTATAGTGACAGTGGATATCAATGAACATACAAATATGTAAATCTACCAGATTTACCCTCCAGGCTAATTTACACATGTTGTCCCAAACAATGTGGGGTTCATTGTCTTGCTCAAGGATAGTTCCACATGCTTCCTGAAGGAACTAGGGATCAAACCACCAATCTTGCAATTGCCAGATGACCATTCTACCTCCTGAGCTATGCCACCTGAATGCTCGAGTCAGATGTATCAGAATTTAGTTTGAAGAAGCTTGCTTGATTCCTTAAGTTGATTTCAGTGATGCAGTTGGTCAGACTGGATTAAGTTGTAGTGGTGATAGATTTAGTGGAGTTGGAGAGCTAGAAGTCATTGGCATCACAGTGGAGATGGACAACATGATGACAAATGATGGTACAAGGGGCGAGCATGAGAATGATGAACAGAAGAGGACCAAGCACCAAGCCCTCGGGGATGCCTCGGGACAGGGGGGTTGTGAAGGGGGTGCAGTTGTTGATGCTCATAAACTCATTCTCGTTTGTGATTTATGACTTTAGACAGGAGAGGGAAGTACTGGTGGTTTTGAGGGGGAGTTACAAGCAGGAGAGGAGAATGTTGGGGTTGATGGTGTCAAAAGCTGTGGTGAGGTTGTGGAGGATGAGAATGCTGAGGTGACCAGAGGAGGGGGTCATTAGTGAGTTTAATGAGGGCTGTTCTGTGCTGTGCTGTGAGTAGCAACCTAGTGAAAAGCTTTGAACAGGTCATTTGAGATGAGGCGAGCTTTGAGTTGGGAGGCGACAACACATTCCAGCATTTCTGATGGAAAGGGGAAATTGGATATAAGCCAGAAACTACTCATGATATTAGGGTTGAGTCCAGGTTTCTTTGAAGATGGGGTTGACAGCAGTCAGTTTAAGCGAAGCAGACATTTTACTGGCAGGAGAGGCAAAAAAAAGCTGACGGGGAGATAGATGGAAATCACCAATGAGGTAAGATGGTACATAACTGGGTCCCAAAATCAGAGACGTAGAGAGAAACAAAGGATTTGGCTTTGGGGAGTGATAGATAATGGCAGTGACTGAGGGAGTGCGACCAGAGTTTGAAGGCAAAATATTTGAACAAATAACCAGCAGAAATAGTGGTGGTTTTAATGGCCCTCCTGTAGACAGGAGCTACGCAACCACTACATTGTTCAAGACGAGGTTTATCAGCATGTGAGGCCTGGGGGCTTGATCTGCTTTATAATAGTCCAGGTCATTATGCCAGGTTTCATATCTGAGATAGTTTTGGACTTTGTGGCTGTGGTGTCAATCTAATCAGATATAAGAAAGTCCTTTTTCAGAGTGCATCTGAAAGCCATCGGATATCAGCCTTGAGGTTAGCAATGTCATTTATCACTCTCAGGCAGTCCTTGCTAGGCACAGTGATGAAAAAAAGGTTTATCGATGTTCACAAACAAGAAAGGGAAAATTTGCTGTTGAACCATGAAATCAATTAGAATGATCCAAAAGGTCTCTGGGAGTTGCTTAAAGCTTGTTAAAAGTTAAAAAGTAAGCAGAACCACAAATAAACAAACTGCAGCAGGGAACTGGAACTGGAAGACGACGATAAAAATCCAATTAGTGCTTGGGCTGAATGTGGATTCAGTGGTGTACCCCCCGAGAAACAAGGAGCATGTCAAAAGAAGAATGACTCTTGGTTTCACTGGAAAACCTTCAAACTTCTCACGAATGACAAAGTGAAAACCTAGCTTTTATCAACATCACGTGTCAGTTGATTGTGATATACACTATGCATTGTTGTTATTTTCATCCATCATTTATCGGTTTCAAACATTCTCTCTCTCTTTCTCATCTCTTAGAGTATAGTCTGTACAATGGGGTTGAAGTGGTACCCTCACCCAGAAATGCTCCATTGCATCAAAGGATGTGAGGTAAGGACCGTTCCTGAATTACAACCATATTTTGTTAATTTCTGTATGGAGGAGTGGGCTCATCTGAGACCTCCAAGTTTCAGGGCTTAGATACCACATCTCAACTTTAAGCCAGTTTGAGGAACATTAAGAGCACCTAGGTAGGGAGAAGTTAACCTGCTATTTCTTATTTCAGAAACACATCCTTATTACAGAAAAAAGAAGAAATTAGGAACTTAGTTGGTATACATTATATAGCAGTTGGGGGTTGTGGTAGCGGAGTAGCACAGCACACGTTTCGGGAACTGATGAGCCAGATGCTGCGGGTTCAAACCCACCGTGGTGCTTGAGGAAGGGTATTCGGCTGAACCCTGAACTCCTCAAATACCTGCAGAGTTGGAATCCAATTATACTTCACTTTTTTTGCTAAATTAAAACACTTCAACGAAAAAGTGCCTAAAAGCAAGTAAAAAATGTTGCCCAATTCCTAAATTGCAACAAATCCTGGTACAAGGGGGTTTCACACAAACTATATTCAACCGTGTAATCACACACTTTCTCGCCACGTATTTTGATGTACATATGAGGTTTTTTTAAATTAAAAATCTAACAATAATTTGTAAGATAGTTTATGAGCAGGTAGATGCTAATGCATTATTTCTCCAATACATTTGCATTCATATTTCACTGAGAAATATTTTGACCTGACCGCGCGGAGGTATGATATCATCCACACTGTTTAGGCCAGTTGGAAAACCCAATTGGTAACAAGTGGAGAGGGTGGAGTCAGTCTCATAAATCACCTCATTAGAGTGTTTGGTGAAGGGGATACTTTATGGTGTCCTCAGTTTGATTTATACATTTGGCCCACTCATAGTGTGGAAAGTCATATTGAAAGACATCACAGATTAATCAGTGAATATGCTCAGAGACCTCGGAAATGTCTAGAATACTATAATGATACCCGTGAACTTAAAGCCATTATCAGCAGATCTCATCATAATAAAAGTAGTGATATCATATTTTGGATAATATGTTTTCATTTTAAGCTGTTTTAACTTATGTATCTTTGGTAACGATCTTGTCCTCTCTTTGTTTTCCACCCCCGGAATAGCCATTCATGGGAGACAACTACTGTGATTCGGTTAACAACAGAGCCTTCTGTAACTACGATGGAGGAGACTGTTGCCAGTCCACGGTCAAAACCAAGAAGGTAGGCAGAAAGGCTGTATCTCACAGCTGGCCTCATAAACCTGCTTACCCTAGAGAATTAAGGATATGCTGGGTTTCATCCTATTTACACTCCACACACCAGTTTGTTTTTTTAATATTTTATTTGCATAGTTGTAAACAGACAATTACAACTTTGACCGATGGTTGCTGTTAATTCGTATACAGCAAACGTTTGATTATTTTTCAATGTTCAGTGTTTTTAAATTTCCCCTCCATCTCAAATAACTACCCAAAGTACATCTACAACACAAGAGTGAACACTTTCCAATCATTTGATATGACCTTTCAAATATGTTTTATTATCTTTATTTCCCTTCCTTAAATTTTATCCCCTTTTTTCCACTCCAATTCCCTGAGTCACCTACTGCTGGGTCAGTCTCTCTGATACCCTCTAGAACATCAACAGGAAGGAGGAAGTGGTAGCATGTGTCTCCTCCAAGTCACATGACCACTAGCCCTCACTAGTCCACACATCATGGTCTGGTGGGGAAAGCACAGTGCTTGGCCGTCAGAGGAGAATGAAGCAGAGTACTTTCCCTTCACTTAACCAAGAGGCCTGGATGACCCAGAGGGGGACACTAGTGAACCCAGAATACTTTATCCAACCTAACCCCAATACCCATGTGAGGCTTAGCCAATTATGACCCACTAACTATGGACCTCTGGCTGTGGTTGGAAACGGTGCAGCTGGGATTCAAACACCCGACTGCATGACACAGAGATGTACTGAACATAGGTGTCTTACCCCCCCTACACCACCAGAGGGCCCTCTGGATATAAAGTTTTACAGGTGACATCTTTATTCTGAGCTTACTGGATGGAGTTGCAGGCCAACCAAAATAAAAGATGGCCAATATGTAAATTGGTCAATGACTGCACATTCAGTGTTAATGAGTACTATTCACAGAGGATTATGGAATTGTCACAATCACAGCGTTGTA
>OMLC01043999.1:0-10855 GCA_900302585.1 Regalecus glesne
TGATTTTCTTACAAATAAGACCTGGAAAGTGTTGGGTTGATGTCTAGTAATTGGAAGATTGGCAGTTCTGCAGAAAGTGTGTCAAAGTGTCTTTGAGCAAGACACTGAACCCCTAACTGCTCAAGCCCTGAGGTGAAATGGTGATCTGTCCAGGGTGTTACTCCACCTTTTGCCCAATAATTGCTCGGATAGGCTGGAGCATGACTCTGTGACCTGACTTCAGATAAGCAGTTGACAATGTATGGATGATTTTATGATTAGTGTGGAAACTAATGTGTTTTTCTGTATGTGACCAGCAGGGGGCAGTAAAGATGAGCCGTTCTCCCCCGAGTGCTTGGACAGCAGCAGCTCCAAACCAAAGCAATTCAAGTTCCCCAACCAGGTGTATATCGATCTACCTCTTTGGAAGGATGAACAGCAGCTCCAGAGCCCTGCAGGACACTGTGGGCCAGGAGAGGCAGGTTTAGGAGGGCAAACAGGCCAGAATAGTACTGGAGAGAGCCAGGAAGACCATTACACCACTACATCCACCTCCTCCACCTCGACCACCCCACAACTCACTCCCACAAACAGCCTGAAGAGGGCATCTGTTCGCCGTAGAACTGACTCAGTGCTCTACAGTTGTGGTTCACTGCTGGCATCAGTGGCACTGGGCTACGATCTTAGGGAGGCTCTCAAGAACTCGTCTCTTGGGGAGGAAAATGAGCCCCAGCGAGAGGAGAAGAAGAAGAAAGAGGGCCTCTTTCAGCGGGCCACACGCTTCCGGCGGAGCACCTCGCCACCTGGGAGCCGCTCCCGTAAAGACGAGATTCTGTCAAACCACGCCTCCAACCAACCTGTCAATCTCCTCTCTATGTCGGCCATCTTAGAATGCAACTCCACTAAGTGTCTCTTACAGCCCGAGTCTGAGAGGGGAGAGAGTGGTATCTGGAAGGAGAAGCTTGTGACTATCAGTTCTCCGGAACCATGCAAGACAAGCCCAGTAGCCTCCATAGAAAGCCCTGCTAACAGGCCAGCAGGTAAAACACAAGCCCAGTCCCCACTCCAAACCCAAAGCCAGGGATCAGATCAGAGCAACCACACGACAGGATCCCGCCTCCGCAGGCGGAAGTCTTCCACCAGCAACATCAGTGAGTCACACGGGGGGAATCAAAGTATTTCTACAATATTTTAGAAAATGTCTGAATTGTAAAATTTATCTCCCCTCTTTGTTTTCAGCAAATGGTCAGCTCACGCTTCCTCCTCCGGCCCCCCATCAGAAGAAGAAGCAGGAGAAAGAGAAAGACCGTGCATCAGAGAGGCCCGCCGGTGGTGAGGCATGCTCCCGACCACGTCCCCTGTCCCTACGAGCAAAGCCCCATTCCTGGGCCCTGCTTCGTGGGCGCAACAAAAGCTACTCCCTGGGCCACTACACCGGAGAGAAGAGTGCGCAGAGCTTGAACATGATGCTGTCGTCTGAGGTCGGCGGCGGCTGTTCTCTACTGGACATGGACAGCGAGGGCCAGAAACGGGACTGCACCGTGCCGCTCTGCCGTATCCAGAGCTCCCCGGGAAGGCCCTCTGTTTTTGAACTAGAAAAAGAATTCCTCTCCTAGGACTTCCTTCAGAGCCTAGAGAATGAATCAAGCTGCTGCTGCTACTGCTATTTAGGCATTAGATCATCTAGTTTTATTATCGAGAGTGTTTTAAGATTTCAAGGTGCCCCAGAACTCTGGAAGGGTTTAGGACCATATTGCCTCTATTCACGTGACCAGTTCTCCGAGCGTACAGCCCTGCCTCGACTCTGTTCTAGAACATGATGGGACGCATCTCGATTTTCAGGGTCATCGACCTCTATATGCCGTAGGGATAACACTCCCAATGGCGGCCGTAACACTGAGCAGTCCTCTGCAGGCCTCTCAAACAGTGCCAAAATTGGGCAGAGAAGTGTCTATGAATGTGAAAACCACAACCCTTGCTTCCTGTTTTGCCATCTTCAGTGGGTTAGGGACCTCTAAACACGCTACATTGTGTAAGAAAATGGGACCATTGTTACAAAATTGTTACAAAATATAATTTCCACCAAATGCAATACAAAGATGGTCTGCCTCTGATGTCATTGGCAAGTCCAGGCAAGCAGGAGACTGCACAGTATCGTGGCTGCTAAACGGAAACGTTACTCCTACGATACTTTTACAGATGATGTTGAAAACCGAGTTTCTTTCCCCCTTTAGCAAGAGTCAGTTCAAATCTTTGGTGCTGACTGAACACCTCTCGGCTGGAGGACAGATGACGTCTGGGCCCGGCGGTTCAGAAGTCGCAAGCGACGTCGCCTCGTCTCGTCACGCATAATGGACTCACCTCACGGGGCCGCGGAACCTGATGGAACATTCTGTCGCTCGAGAAACAGTTCTATTACCAATTATTCTGCAGGGTGCTCCACTGCCACCATCTTCCCCCCCTCATCCTTCTGCCCTCTTGTGCACCTCCCCCTTCCAAGCCTATCCCTGTTCCGTTGGTGCAGCTAAACGTTGACCGCTGCTGCAGCTCTCGCAACACAATACCCTCACCTTTTTATTTATATATATTTTTATAGGTAATTTAATATGGAGAGGCTTGAACTCACCTTAGTGACTGTTAATGGACATACATTCCTTGTCAGTTTGGAAGCCGTGCGTGCTGGCTTTGTTTTTAGCTGTTGGACTTGAGATGAAGAATCATGCATGCATGTATCCTTAAAATGTCGAACAAAAAAGTGAATATGCCTTGTTTGTAAATATTTCTTTTTACCCATTATTGATTTGATGCCGATTATTGTTTTTGTATTTCATTTACACTATCATGATTGTGTTTGGTGTCAGCAACAGTCTGGTGAATACGCCGGGTGCTGCTGGACAGGTTGTGTACCATCTCAGAGTAAAGATGAAAAAAGTGCCCCCCCCCAGAACGGGCTTTAGGTTTCAGAGACAAGCCCGGAACAACACTGGAAGTCCTACCAAGCAGGCTTAAAACCACTTCACCTACAAGCTCTATAATGGCATTTTTAATATTATCTCTCTAGAACATGGTCATATGTTTCTATTATTGTGTTTTTAAGAATATTTATATAATTTCTTTTCCATTCACGTTTTAATTTTTACGGTTCCCAAACTTAGATCACAAAGGGGGACTTACATCAACAATGAATACTCGAAGTGCTAAAATTTGAACTCCCTTTACCTGTTAGCAGCAGATTGGTGAGGTTTCTACTTGGCAGCATGGATGTTGGATTATTGTCATGAAGGGACTTTCTTATACCACCCGAGATGTTGGCACACCTATTTCCCTCAAAATACTGCCCATGGGACAAGTATGAGGCTTAAATCCAGTGATATACATTTTTAGTTTTCAATTGCTAATGAAAACTTAGACTATCAATTTCAACTCATTAAGTGAGGGAGCCTATGGGGCCGCAGTAGCTCAGAAATGACAAGCCAGGCATCGTGGGTTCTATCCCACCAGGGGGCATCAGGAAAGAGATCCAGCCAAACCCCCCCCAGATACTTCATTCGTGTCCACCCCCACAACATGGGGACTGACCGTGACATGCAAAAACAGACCTTTTAGGTCAGGGAGCCTACGTTATGAATGGTCACACAAATTACAAATGCATTTGTAATGAATTTCTTTACTTGTCCTGTGTTTTATGACCAAAAAGGACACTTCTAAAACTTATGAGCAGCCTGTAGGCCTCTCTAGTCTCAAGACAAAGTGTCACCATTCTTCAGCCAAACCTCACAGTTAGTCAGCCTTAATTGGTGAAATGTCATTAGTATAAATCAAGGATGGTCAGTAAAGGCAGGTCTTTGGCATGAAGGCCATCATAATCCATCATCACGTAGCTACGATTTCAAACTCTGCTGTTTGTTAGAAACCAAAGACTGCGGCTCGAAGCTTGTCAGTTTAGCTCTCGGAGACACACACTTGACCACATTCTTCTAACCCGAGTGTGTCGGAGGGTAGCTACAACCTGTATGTGGGATAATGTGTCCAAAAGAAACCCACCAGGCTACAAACGTTTTTTCTTCACCATGCTAAGTCTTATGCGCTACATGCCAGCTGCTAGCTATGGGACCAAATCAAAACAAAAACCAGCCCTGGAAGGCCTTACAAAACTTCTAAAGTGTATCTTGACCCGCAGCTAAGGGACCAATTTCTCCACTGTTAAACAAGGCCTGTCCATTTGGGACCAGAACCACTATGTATGGCCTGCTTCACAGCAGAACGTGCTGGTATAGCAAGACTACCCTGTGTGGTCTCGGGCAGTCGATCCAGCTCACGTCACAATCAGATGTAGGGATTCCCTGTCTGCCCTGTTACATGCAAAACCTTTCAGACGCTCTGTGAGACCCCACACCGACGAACAGAGGGGGGAGACGGGTGGTGTCAGGTGTAGTTCTGTGTACGTTTGTTTCTGTGAATGATTGTTATCACTACAGTATTGGTTATTTTTACGCCAGATTGATCGAGAGAGTATCAAAGTTCCTCAGCCTCTTTTTTTTTGGAATAAAGTCTTAATCAGGACTGACATTGCCACGTCTTCGTGTCTTCAGAGCTATAAAGTCACCTGAATACCCTCGGCTTTGGATTCTAGAGGAGAGTGTTTCTCTTGTCAGATTTGTAAATGCTCAATAAATCCTATGGCATAAACGGCAACAGGCTCAGAAGGGTTGCTTGATTTTCTTTATTGTTTTCCAGCATGCTCGCACAGAGATGGCGTGTTGGGTTGAAACGTGCTTTAAGGGGCGATGGCTAGAATTCTAGTTTTTACATTCATAAAATTAAATTCTCTTTTTACAGCTAGTTAAGAAGCTTTATTTTTCATTGTACATACATACACACAATGACAGGTGTTCTCTACATCTAACCCATCCTTTTGTCTAGGAGCAGTGAGCAGCCGCAGCACCCGGAGACCAACTCCAGTTCTTTTTTCCTACTGCCTTGCTCAGGGGCATGGGCAGGAGTATTAACCCAAACATGCATGTCTTGTTGATGGAGGGAGGAAACCCACTCAGACACCAAAAGGATCTGGGATGGGATTCAAACCTGGGACCTTCTTGCTGTGAGACAACAGTCCTAACCACTGAGTTGTGTTCCCCTTCGTATAACGTTAACATTTTGAATTTTACGCTTCTGTGGAGTTCTCGGTGCACAACTTCTTTCTTTTTCCATTTAGCGAATGCAAAGTCCTCCAGCCAAGCAGTTGCCTGCTGATCCGCGGTGTGGAGTGTGACTAATCCGTCCTTCAGTCTTTGGCGAGGCCAAGCTTTGGCGATGTCTTCCATTGTTCGCTTCTCCCCGCACGCACACATTTGGAGGCAACTGATCAGCGTTCACATCGCACCCACCCTCAGTACCCAGGACTGCCTGGGGGGATGCTGATGATCCTACCAGCAGACTTGGGTTCCAAGAGAAGATGCCCAAGAGGAAACTCAAGGAAGGAATCCTGGTCACAGCCCCCCCAAGCGGAAGTCAGCAACAGCAAACAGCCCCAAGAGCACCCGAAAGTTAGACTCCCAGCCTTCCGAATGCTGCAATTCAATGAGCCCCACGGATCTGCTGTCCTCACCACTATTTATGCTTCATTAGCTCCGTACAATTTCCGGATGATCAGATCCATCATTTCCAATTAGAACAGCATGATCCTAGACACAAAGATCAATGTTACCCTCCCTCCTTTGCTCCACTTATGGATGCATCAATACTGCTCCTTGGCTATTTATGAGCTTCAGCACAGTGAACACACAGACACACATAACAAAGAGACAGGGTCTGCCACTGGTGCGGTGTCACATTTATTGGTTAAATCACAGCATCAAGCTACCAATGGCTGGTCTCTAAGCTGAACATCACGAAGATGCATAAACGCACAAGCTCTCCAGTGCCCTGAGTTCTGAAGCAAATGACATCGATGATGTATCCTTGAGGTAGCGTCTGATCATTTGAAATTAATAATAACCACAGTTATGATAACTACAGTAGCAGCAAAGACTGAAGGATGAATCTACGAGACTGAATCTCCCCCTTGTGGGAGCAGTATTTCCTCGTATCATGTCAGGATTCCTCTTAGACCCGGAGCGACGGTCCATCTGGTCTGTTACAGGATAAAAGGGTAGAAGAAAGGACAAGGTGGGTGGGTGGGTGGAGTGGGGAGAAAGAGGGAATAGATGGCTCCAAGTGAGTGTCATTCAGAAATGACTTGCAGCACTGGTCTCATGTGTCTGCTGCTGGTCTAAATACAGTCAAATGGGAGGTGGGAAGGGCTAATTTTAGCTTGTGGGGAGGAATTACTCCTCCAGGAGATTCATACTCTTCATCTTTCCCCTTTTCTATTGTTTCTCCGGCCTTTTGCTTGACGTTCTCACACTCTATTTTAGTTGCTTGCTCACATTGTTATGTGACAGGTGATACTTGACTTCCAATACTGTAATTCTCCTTCCCTCCAAAGTGATACCATGCAAACACATTTGGCCGTCACCCGGTGTCCTGTATCACCTGTCAGGCATGATATCATGAAGTGTGTAAGTCTTTCACCAGGGAGACGTTGGAGCCTGTGCGTAGGCGCCTCTGCACATGTTCAGCCCTGTTTACTTGAGATCACATCATTTTTTTGAATATTATCTCCAAATAATAATATTTGACCCTGTTGATACTTGGTACTGAATTGTTTCTCAGAGTTGGTGTATATATTTCTGGAATTGGGGTATACAGCTATTTTCATACTGAGCAGGAAAGCAAACAAGCAGTCAAAACGTCCCTGGAGACAGATTTTGATGCCGGATGTGAATAAATCGGTCTTGGACACCGTCTGTATCGAAGGCGTCTGTTTACACCGAGCATTAACGTGTGTTTTGGGTGATCTGATCAGATGGACAGCTCTAAGTACATAAGTTGACACCTTTCATCAGAATGGTCCCAAATGCAACTCGAGTGTCCACTTGTGTTCCGATCACATTTGTCTGCTCTATCTGCAAATGACCTTGTGAAGCATTTCCATTTGCAAAGACCTAATCCTTTGTTTTTAATAAATGGGAGTTAGAAATGGAGCTGTGGTAGCTCATAGGGTAGAGCCCACCCCTGAGGGTCAGGCCAAGCGGGTTCCAATCCTGCAGTGTAGCTCGCTAAATGTGAGGCATTCATAGCGAAGCGTTTAAAGTGCTCGCTAGACTAGAAACGCGCCGTATGAGAATAAGTCCATTTATCCTCTGCATTCCCAACTCGCCCTGCGACCTGATTTCGGATAAGCGGTTGACGATGGATAGATGGATTCCCAACTCTGGGCCAACCATTCACACACACCTGGAAGTACATGGTGTGTTCAATGGGCTTGTTCTTAGTGGAGCAACCACGCAAAGCACTTTGCATTGCTCTCGAAGATAATCAAACTTATTTTGCTGATGGAAATTGACCACAGCCAACTTTTTGTGCATGATTTTTATGTTATAATCACCATCAGGGGTTCCTTCCCCAATCAGGAAACAGTATATTCTATATATATTCAGTATATATACACTATATTCTTGAGTGTTGATACTTCAACAAATGCACATTTTCATCCATCCATCTTAAACCGCTTGTCTAAAGTTGTGTCACAAACTCAGGCTGGAGCCTATCCCAACACTCATTAGAAACATCCTGGTCGCCATTCCATAGCAGGGTTTGAGCAGTGAGGTGTTCAGTGTCTTGCTCAAGGACACTTGGAGCCCATTTCAGCTGGGGCCCGGGATAGAACCACCAATCTTCCAATTACTGGACGACCACCCACCTCCTGAGCTATGCTGCCCTCATGCATATTTTCAATCTCACAAAATAAAAATAAACTGCTTTTGCTGTGAAATGCTTAATACAGTGACTTTCACGTTTTCTCCGTCGGGTGAAAATGTATCTTATAACCAGGTAATGTTCGCAATTTCCCCCAGTGGGACTAATAAAGGAATATCTTATCTTATATGTTCTTCTCTTCGTTATGTACAATGATTGTAAATGCTGTGGGAGCTACGGAAAAGACAGACAGAGATTTATTCGCATGGCGAAAAGCCAGGAAAACTCTATTTACCTAGCAACAATCACACAACAACTCTTTGTCACGGAAAAAGTAACGTCATCACCTCACTAGAGTGTCTGGGTAATGTAGTCAACAAAACCTAGCAACGACAAGAAGAGGTCATAATATGCATGTGAACATAGAATTATAACGTTTAAACTTTGCTAAGTGTCCTGTGGATGAGTGTCCACCCCAATGCAGCCATTAACCTCAGTGTTGCTAAGTTAATAAAATCGTTTTAAAATGCGGTTTGTGAGGCTATAACATTTCTGTGTACCAAATGGTGAGACGGTAGTGGTTTGTTACACTTCCTGTGAAGGCGGTGTGAAGTTTTGAAAAGACAGTGACTTTGTTTGACAGAAGAGTCTGTTTTCGTCATGTGGTTGTGTGCTGACTTTAAACACTATGTTAAATGACAGTTGGTATAAATCGCCTCCGTAGATCCTTCCTATCACGCTAGGCGTTATTCGGCGAGACTGCATAATTGCAGCGTCGTTGTGTTTACACATTGACAATAAAGTTCTTAAATTTTGAATGTGACCCACCCTTCCGCTCTGACTCAGTGATTTACAATGGACATTCGGATTGTTTTAGTAATTGGGGGGATGAAGAACCAATGTAAAATAAGTGAAAAGTAGAGTCTTGGTGCATAACTTGGTGTTGGGGGCATAACTTGTTGAACAGGCGTGTATTGTGACTGAAGAAACAATCTAACAAGGTAAACAGAGCTTAATTTCCCGTCTTTCAGTATGGGCACTTGAAACATGAGCAACTTGAAACACAGCCCGGCTGCCATGATGTGTTAAATAGTTAAGATGTGGAGAGTGCTGAACTTTTTAACCATGCGGGTTCAATATTAGTAAAAACGGCCAGCTGAACTGAAAGAAGTCAACCAAGATTATCTGTTTACTTTTACTTTTTTGCATGATAGGCCTCTATTTTTCTTAAAACGCCCAAATTGCGACAACATTGTTGCACCACACAGCCCAGATATCAATGTGTATGCTGTTATTATGCTATTGCTAGCTTGTTAGATTAATGCATTTACATATTAGCTAGCATACTTTCACAAAAAATAAAAACAAAAAATATGGGTATGAACACGTACATGTCTGTGTGCCTATGTGTGAAGGTTTCTATGTATGCTTGCTGTATATTTACCTGTGGGCTCAGAGTGGTGTAGCACATTTCGGGGAGCTGCGATCACTGGTCTTGCCCTGGTGAGGGATCACAGTCTCGGCCTGCAGGCAATACTTAGTTCCCGGGTTCAACTTATCTAGAACCAATGTTTTGGAGCAATCCATCTCAAACACCTCCTGTAGAGGAAATGGACCAGAGAAGCCAAATAATAAAGGAAAAATAACAGGAAAAGGAGGATTGTTTTACTCTCAGAGGTCAATAGACCGTTTTGGTGTTTTATTTCCCACATCGACAGGATAGTGCAGAACTGCTAAAAAAACTTACTGTGTGCCAATTATATGTGGTGGTAACAAAAAAGGAGAATCAGTTCATCTGGACACAAGGTTTTATTGAGAGAGTGTTTCACCACTCATACTGGTGACATCTTCGGTCTGATATAAGGGTGGGGCGGCCTGCAGTCAGCTCAGACGGAAAATGTTGCCTGTATGAATGATTAAACGTTTCTCTCAATAAAACCTTGTGTCCAGATGAACTGATTCAACTTTTTTTGTCTTTCTCGTAGCTGGATTATTTAGCATGTATTAAGAATGATATGTGGTGGTGTTTGGTGAAGAATTTGGAGATGTGGCTGGAGGTCAGTTTAGCAATACACAGTGTGCACAAATACCGTCACATGTTAAGCACTAAAAGTGAGTCAGTACCTCATCTCCAATGGTATATATAAGATAGATCTTGAAGCACAGCATTTTGTGCATCTTCTTAAGAGAGCGGGGAGGCTTCACGTCAACAACAATCCCTTTCTTCATGCTACGTGTCCTTAATTGAGGTGGGCTGATTTTAGCTACAGAAAGATATATGTTGTAAGAGAAAAGCAATTTCACAAAAAGCTGATAAAACAATGATGATAAAGATAAAGAAGCCGTTTTATCAATTGACACAAGTTTTTTTTTCTTTTATGAACTTGACAAGACACCTCAGCTTGAAACAAACACCAACAAATAAGAAACAAATGATGACAAAACTTCATGATAGAAAGGCTTTTACGGATAAATATCACACAGACTGTAGTTTTGCATAATGTACCAGGATGGTCAGTGCCTTTTCTGTCATCCTCTATGTCTGGCTGCCCTAATTTAGGGTAGTGAGTAAGGCCAGCATACAAAGGGAAAGAGAGAGGAATAAAGAGGAGGCACAGCTGGCGTGTGCTTTAAGTCAGAAGACACAAGTTCTGGTGACTGAATCAGATGCAGTATGAGTGGCGCGTGGACTCAGGCCTAGTTGCAGTGTACTGGGTTTCAATACAGCACAGGACCACTGCTGCTGCATTATCACCTCTTCTTCCTTCATTCCTCATTTCCCCTTCCTTTCGTGAGCAAAGGCTAAATATGCCAAAAGAGATATTCAAAACAAAAATGTGGAAAACTCACTTTCCCAGCGTGGACTGAATCTGCGGGACATGGTCCAGGCTGATTTATGATTAGTGAATGAGGAGAAGGAGTGGACCCTCGCATAGTACCATTCATTGGCGTTGGTGGTCTCAATGCTAAGGTCACAATAGCTATTCCCAATCCCTTGACAGTTCTTCACATCCTTCCACTGTGTAAAGCCATAACTGGAAAAAAAAAACATGGACCGATAGGAATGCGTCTTTGT
>OMLC01044000.1:0-10838 GCA_900302585.1 Regalecus glesne
GTCTGAAGGAGCGTTTTCGTAGGTCTTTTCTTCCTGCAGCTGTCAGGCTCTTTAACCAGCACTGCTCCCACAATAAAAAAATTTTTAAAAAACCAAAACATGTACTGCAATAACCACACAATAATGAATGCTATCTGTCCATACTGTAAATAATGTACAGATTCCCTACCCTACCCTGTTTCATGTTGTCCAACTACATGTTGTTTCCTTGATGTGATGTCTGTACTGTGCTCTACACTGGCTGCTGTTGCACCGAAATTTCCCCCAGTGGGACTAATAAAGGAATATCTTATCTTATCTTATCTTAATCTATGGCGTAGGATATGTCTGAAACTGACGCCTGCCGCAGGTATTTATGGACATGCGCACTACTGCGCAGCAACATCCACACGGAAGCTAGCTGGCTAATGTCAAGACTGCAGAACGGAGAGTGGCGTTTACAATGTAAGCAGAACTTGTTTATTACTGTTATTTGAAGAATAATCGACTTAAATTTGTGTTTTGTGTTAATAAGAGATATTACAGACGTGAGTGATTATATTTTCATCGGTAATATTACTCCGACACCCGTGGTGGTTGACTAGGTCAGTTTGTCACTAACCAGGCCCAGGGTTACTATAAGATTCAGAGTTGAAACGGGGTCGATTGGCGTAATCTTTTGACAATGTAAAAGTAAATATGAAAAAAGAAATCACAAAGAATTGATGGTAAAATAAAATCTGGGAACGGGCAAAACCTGGAAAATACGTATGTCAAAGTGGCAACATTACCCGCACACAATTAGTAAAGGTTAGAGGGATAAATTCCCTTTATTTCCATGTTTCCAACAAAAACGGGACATCATTTCAAACTGTCCAGTCAAACCTTGCTAAACTGGGACAATCCCAGTTACACCAGGACGTGTTAACCCGATGTGGGCCTTGCTATTATTCAAGTCAATTTCACTTATCAGACGTTGGTTCTTCACAGTGTCCGTTTTCCTAGTAATTCTTTCATTTAGGCCGTTTTCACATAAGCTAGGGTTGCTGCGTTCCATGGCTGAGCAAGACCCCCCCACACACATACATACATACACACACACATACATACACACACACATACACACACACACACACACACACACACACACATATAATTTAATACCACTTGTTTGAGACCCCTGTATCTATCGATTAATTTTGCTCTTGTCTTACTCGGACATGCATAAGCCATATTCAGTCAACATTCAAGTTTGAATCAGGACCTTCCAGTTTTAAGAATTTTTATATTGTTCACTCAACATCAGTTGTACACTTGTTCATCCATTGAAACTGATCCCCCTCTGGTGCTCTTCCTGTGGTTTCTCATGATTTTTACTGAAAAGGTCTCTAACTGATTTTTGCTCATCCAAATCTAAGCTCAACATGTAGGAGCCACCATGTTTCTCTTGGTGTGAATGGGAGAGCCCTCAGAGACTCGTAACTGTGATTTAGGGCAGCACAAACAAACTTGACTTGACACTCCACTGATATATCCATAAACACCCTATATTATGGTATGTTATTTTTTCCCATGAAACATCGTACTCCACATTTGGGAATGTACCATACAAAGTCGTTATCATCATTCTAAATGTTTAAGTTCCTCTGTACCATACACGTTTAGTTGCCCCATCGTCTGCCTTGCCTATATTTGTTAAATATGCGTGCTCTGTTGACCTTTGTAAGTTATTTCTGTAACGGCCAGGCCACCCCGTAACCCATCCCGCCTCCGCAATGTCTGCTGAAAACAGGCAGTATTGTGTATTCAACTGGCCCTGAGGAGCAACTGGTTTATAAACCCAGCTGGACAGTCTGTGGCTCCAGGATCCCCCGAGGGAGACACTGACTGCACCACCACACACAGATACACATTATTATTGAGTATGCATCAAGACACACAGATACATAGTTGCACACATATACTAAACACACACACACTCACACACTTGTATGGGTATGGGAAACGCATGAACATGTACTAATGCACAGGCACATGTAGGACTATGAATGCACAAGTGGGAACTAATGAAATGAAATATACCCACTGGCATGAATAGAGCCAGACAAGCAGTTTGGGAGGGAGATAGATTGGCACAGCCTCACATACATGCGTATATGCATATTCATGCATACAACTGCTAAGGGAAAAACACAACAGCTTGAATGATGAGCAAAAAGTGAGGTGGAATGGTACACACGGAATGCACATTTGCCAGCGGAGAGCATCTCAGGTCAGTTGACCAGTGGAAGCTTAACCAACAATCTTTCTCTTTCATTCACAAAAGGCCCCAGACAGAGCTGGTGGACAGGGCTGCTCAGAGCGATAGCAGTACAAAGGAACACCTGTGAGGGATTTTGACTTGGATAAACCAAGTGTTTGACTTTCCTATCAGTCCCCGATGCCCCAGAAAAAGTGTGCCTGCACGATGATTATAAGTGATTGATATGTGCTTTATCCCAGGCACCTTTCTTTACGGTTAGTTTTATCTCTGGAAATAGAACTTGTGTAGCGTTTGGATTTGGCTAAATAAAGACTATTTTTCCTTTTATCTAAAAGTCACATAGTTCATTTCTTTGTGGTCTCGGAGGATTTTTGAAATGTAGCTTTTCACCTTTTTGTGAAAGAGATAGATTCCCTTATTAGTCCTGCAAGAGGAATTTGGATTTCTCTGCATTTTAACCCATCCTAT
Source organism: Regalecus glesne (assembly GCA_900302585.1). NCBI lineage: Eukaryota > Metazoa > Chordata > Actinopteri > Lampriformes > Regalecidae > Regalecus > Regalecus glesne. The sequence goes on from OMLC01044000.1 coordinate 2,711, forward strand.
TGAATAGGATCAGTGAGCTGCCACCATATGGCGTTCGGGGAGCCGTTAGAAGTTCATTGTCTTGCTCAAGGACACCTCGACACGCTTTCTGCAGGACCGGGGATCAATCCTGTAACCCTCCAAATGCCAGACGACCGCTCTACCCACTGAGCTATGCTGCTCCTAGGCACTTGAGATTTCATGATTCAAGATTCAAGAACCTCAATTGTCATTTTGCAAACACAAGGGAATTGCAATTGTGTCAGCCTCAAATAGTGCATTCAGAGAATAAAAAGACAGAAGGGAAGAAATATAAACTATCAGCATCAAGAAGTGGTCAGGCAAAGCAATAAATGCAAAAAATAAACAATATAAAGAAGTCAGCAATGAAATACAATACAAAAAACATCAGCAAAAAATGATTGAGTCAAGACGTCAAAAGCAAATTATTGGATTACTTAAAAAATACAAGAATGCCGCAGTCCAGGATCTTGTGTATTAACATAGTATCTATAGAAAGATGTGTCAAATCCATATTTTTTTAATGTACTATGTTTAATACTAATATGTGAATCATTCCTCGCTTGAAAATCCAACTTGACATTAATTAAAAAAGCAAGCACAAAAAGCATTCATCATTTGGATGTTCATCCATCCATCCATTGTCAACTGCTTAACCCAAAATCGGGTCGCGGGGGAACTGGAGCCTATCTCAGTTCTCGTAGGGCGAAAGGTCGGGTACACCCTGTATAGGTCGCCATTCTATCACAGATTAGAGCAGTTAAGGGAACAGTGTCTTGCTCAAGGACACTTTGACACGCTTCTCTCCAGGTATGGGGATCGAACCTGCAACCTTCCAATCAGCAGGCGACTGCTCTACCCTCTGAGCCATGCTGCCCCTTGGATGTTCATGGTTTAGTCATTTTATTTTTAGATATAGCTGGAATAGGAGATGTCAAAAGGACATGTGTTTGCATGGAAATCTTAATCTTAAAAGGAGGGAATCCTTTTCAACATGACCATCAGTCTCATACAATCAGAGATACTGAAAAAAAGATCAATGACATAATTCAACTCTACAGCAGGAGGCTGTCTTTGTGCATTCAGTGATTACTTGGTGGTCGAAATGGAGAACGTCCAAGAAAAACTAATCTCATGTAACCCCTTCGATTTCTGACATTCAAACATATACAAAAGGTTAAACAAAAAGGCCAGAGGCCAGCTCGATCAATTTACTCTTGTGATCAATACATGGACTGTCGGCTTTCAATCAGCAAAGTCAAAAGGAAGCTTTTTGAAGAGGAAGCTTTATATGTCATTGTACATATAACAAAATTATTTCTCTGTGTTTTACTCATCCTATTGTTTGGAGCGGAGAGCAGCTGCAGTGCCTGGGGAGCAGTTTGGCGGTTAAGTGTCTTGCTCAAGGACACTTTAACATGGTTTCTGAAGGAACCAGGGATCGAACTACTAATCTAATTATTACCAGACAACCACCTTACCTCCTGAGCTATGCCGCCCCAGGCAAAGATCAAACCAAGGTGAGGTGAAAAACCGTCTGGCGCCCAGTCTGTTAGCCTACAGCATCATCTTCTACTTCCACATCTACAGGGATAAAGACTCCGCCATATTGTATTGTGTTAGCAGATACTCTTACAAATCCTTCACAATGCTACATATTTCAATCTAAATTTTTGCTGTTCAAAAAAGGATTTGCTGAATAAGTCATGATGTTCTTTTTCTGGACACTTCTCTTTGAATTTGATTTAATTACAGACACCTTCTAACATATGAGAAGCTGTATAACTGGTCCTCTGCAGTTGGCCGCTGACTGCTGTAATAAGTGGGGTTTGAACACCATGCTGAAATGCACTTTGGTCATAGTCAATGATGAGAGTATTTCCCATTCTCTATCAGATTTATGAGCCTGTCAGGAAATTTATAAAGTGATGTATGCCAGTCACCATCCTGTTTCTATGAGCTTTGGTCTACCATCACCCTACTTGCAGCTTGTGTTTATTATATACTGTATCAACTAAACATTTAATTTATTACATGTGTACAACATGATATATGTGCGTTTCACTATTAACAAAAATCCGTGAGTGCAGATGAAGTATGAAATATAGTATTAATTCACGGTACGGTAGATCCAGGCCATCTCTACCAGTTGAGATGTGATATGTATGCCAGCACAGATTTATCTCTGCAGAGATTTCTATTAGAGACACACCGGGGTGAGTACATAGAAAAACACATTTATGGAAAATATAGAACAATAAGGAATATAGGAAAACTCACATCTAAAGAAACATCACATATAGCTGCTTATAATGAGAGTTTAAACATATAATTTCTAAAGGGCTCATTTCACATATGGTCCAGCAGGCTGCTTGGGCCGCAGGGTTTTCTCTTGCCTGCTTAACCACACACACACACACACACACACACACAATCATCAGCATCATCATCCCCAGTCACTCGGAGTCAAGTATGACAGTCTTCCTGTATCCTTCTGGGTCATCAGTTGGTCACAGAGGCGGATCCTGGAGCCCCATAATGGGAAATTTTACCCTTACCTTAATTTAACTCCGATGGTATCCATCATAACCCAAAGCCTAACCCTAAAATAGACCCTTTTCCTCATGGGGACCCTTAAAGCGTCCCCTCAAAGTAGGTGGTTTCAGGTTTTTCTGTTGTAAACACACACACACACACACACACGTGCGCGCGCACACACACACACACACACACGTGCGCGCGCACACACACACACACACACACACACAAAGAGGTAAACTCTGCACAGGTGTTCCTTGTTGGCCTGATGAGCTAATCCTGAGCTAATCCTCGTCATACCTGCCTTCAAACCAATGAGTAAACCACGCCTCACCTTTTCACTCTTTTATCCCAGCTCAACGCTGTACAAGCTCTTTTATCTGGTTTATGTTTAACTCGATGACTTGCTCAGTGTGACGTTGAAGTAAAACTCAAAATTTCACCGTGACATGCAAAGTAAAAGGTGAACCAAATGGTGGAGAAAAAAAAGAATGGATGAACTCTGTGAACCCTTTGAACCCTCTGAACCATGCTCCTCTTTGTTTCCAGGGACTCCCCATGTGAAATCTGCTCCCACAGCGACAGCCGCCATCACAGAAAAAGAAGGTCTGGAGAGAGAGGAGCAGAGATTGTGGAGTCAATGGGTTAGTGTTTCAGTAGTGGATCTTTCTGCAGCATGAGATGGTGTGATTTGAGGCAGTCTTGGCCTGGTCTGCCTTTTACACCCGGGCACACTGACTGTTTCCTCACATATTCATGGAACCCTTAGAAAAGGATTTTGTTGCTCTAGGGCAGAAAAAAATAAATAAAAGTCAGATGTTAAATGTTTAATGGCCACCGCTGTGCTGGACTTTAAAGGACGAAGGCTGATGAAGATTGAGAAATGGGGGGAGTGTGCTTATGTGCTACAACATGTCAGGGGAAGAAAACAAACAATCTGGAAGGAAGGAGAAAAGGAACAGGCAGCATGACTTTTTCTCTCAGGGTCCGTTTTTTTATGACCCTCTCCCCATCCCCTCTTCACCATCCATTTGTCCTGCAGCACAACACTGCTCTTCATCATCCGAGTACAAACAAGTGTTATGTGCTCACATCATCCGATGACTCACAGATGAGACATTCAGGGAGGTTTTATGAAATCTGTTATTTATAACCAGCAGATGAAGAGAGACGCATCTTGGTTGGCGATAAGTAAAATGTCTCCATGCGGGAAGTCAGCGATGGGTGGGGATGTGAGTAAGAAGCAAGAGAGGGGGAGTACTGTTCGACAGTGCAGGGTTTTTATTTATTTATCTAACTTTTATTTAATGAAAGGATCCATTAATAGCGCAACTGGGTCAAATGAGCGGAAATACAAAGTGAAAATATAAATGGAGTTCTCTAACAGCATACCCGGTCTGATGAAATACAATTAGAGCTGAAATTCAATGTAAGCTGCAGACACTGATTAAAATTTTGACTTTCAAAAATGAATTGACATAGAATCCCACTTTTGCAATAGTTCACTTTTTTAATTTGTCATGATTGTTCAGCAGCCCCCAAAATGGATCTCTATCTATGAATACTATTATAGTAAAGGCACCATGAAACATTATTTTACTCTTGAAATCATTTTTTGACATTGCAAAGTCCTTGACAATGTTGTTAAGACCAAATAACACTATAAAAAACCTATCTGTTGAAGACATGGTACAATTCAGCTCTGTAGGATAGAGTCCAACTTTCTCAGAGAGGGAGTCTCATCACACCTCCACACTGTTTGGGGGGAAAAAATCAGTCTTACTGGGAACTGTGGCTGTATTGGGTTTGCACTGGAGTGAATGGAAATACCCTCTAATCACAATGCCACAACAGCTGCAGCGGCTCTTGGCAAGGCAATCCCGCACCACGCTAAACTCCTCCACATGGGTTGCAGTTCTAACCACCCTCTTTTATTTGGGATATATCTGGGGGAGTTAATCACAGAGTCGTAGGAGTCTGATGCGCACTGATGACCATTCATTACCCTAGTTTCTGCTACTGCAGCTGTGGCTTCCCAGTCTCTCTCTCTCGCTGTCTTGTTCACTAAGGCATACATTACAGCATACTCAGATATTTTAAATGTGTCATTGAAATCCACTGCTTCAGTTACTATACATAGGATTTAAATAAGAATGAGATTTTCACCACAAACCACTACACACATGCAAACATTCACCCACACATATTCACATTCTCTTTCCTCCAGTCATGGTTAGGCTTTCCCCATACTGCTGTCCCTCCTCAGGGCTTGTAGTAGATGCCTTGTTTCATCCCATCACCACAACCTCCCTCCTCCTAGTCATCCCCTACCATCCCCCCTCCCCTTACATTCAGATGGTATGGAGCCTAGGTCTGCATAAGTGTAGGTGGACCAATAGTAGCTGCAGACTTCGAGAGATTATCAAAGACTACTACTGATAACATTAATGATAATACTTTTTTCTTAAGAGATGATCAAAATCAATAAAAAAGAAAAAAACTGCTGAAAATTTCTGGCTCTTGATTTAAGTCAGTCAGTAACAAACTGTCCAATTTTCTCGTCTTAGCTCAAGTCATCTTGGTGAATATTTCTTGCATGCTTTGCAATATGCAATACAGGGTTTATCTTCAGTTATTGTCTTTAACCATCCAAGAATATCTACAGACTTCAAGACCTCACTCAATGTCTCTGTTAAGTCCACAAAGGACTAGGATCGTGGTGTACTCTTTGCAGCACAGGCAATGATTTTCGTGTGCTAGATGTTACTGGTGCATCCTGTTATACCTGTGTTTTCTCCATCCTGTGTATTTGTATTTCACTGATTAGTGGATTTCCTGCTGTATGACCTAATAATAATGCTCTTCACTCTCCTCTGCCCAGTCATTCTCATAGTCTGCCTTCCATTTTCCTATGTCGAATATTAGCCTCGTGCCCCCCACCCCTTTGTTTATCAGATGGCAGGCAAGAATCGATCACATTAACTCCACAGGAATACAATTATGTGCTCTCCTTTCACAGAGCACAAAAGAGAAGGACGGAGAGAGAAACTCATTCAAAAGTTTAAGATCTATGTCACTGCCTTAGCTCAACCATAGCTTATTGGGAGTGAATCAAGACCACTGAGTCACATCAACAGTGAGAAATAGATTTGCTTCAGGGCCAAACAGTCATATACCAAGCTGCTGCACTGTTAATCACTCAATCTGTCTGTCCATGTCAAGACTGTCATGATTGTAAGTGTGAACCCTTCATAGAAATGACACAACTTAGCTTCCGTTTGATACTGGGAATCTTACCTTGTCTGTTTCTCTATGGCACAGATCTGTATTCACACGTCTGATGACTCTCATCTGCTACATTTCTATGTGTGTAACTGAGCACGACGTCAGCCATATAACTTTTGCTGCGTAGGAGACCATCCAGCACCACCATGTTTTTTTCTCTCAAGCACTCCAGCTTCTGTCTTTTTCTGTATCCTTCTGATCCTCGTCCTTTTTTCTGAGGGGATTTGATGAAGTGGAACCAATGTTCCAGCATGCGTGATGGGGGAGTTTTGGGTTCAGTGCACCAAACGTCCTGGGGAGTAGGATGAGGTTGTGATACCAGACAGAATTAGGGCTGTAAATTGGTGAGTCCTCCCCTGGAGGCCACATGTCGAGCGAGTTGGAGGAGCAGGGAGAGAAGGAAAAAAGGGAAATGAGTTGGGGGAGAAGACTAAAAGATGAATACTGTTAATGCCAGGCGGTCCACTCTTGGCCCATTTTTAAAATAGACGGAGAAGAGGGAAAAGGAAGGAGAGGAGAACAGAAGAGAGGGGAAATGAGAAGCAGGGTCTTCGATTCAAAATGCTGTTTGCGGTCAGAAAGCGTTAAGGGCATGGTTCTCAATGGAGTCCTGGGGTACCATCACGTCTGCTGGTTTTATTTTGTGCTCGGAAGTTCATTATATCGACCTATCACCACTATACAAGGTAAACCAGAGATTTTGGAAGAGCTCCCGACCCTGCAGCCAGCACTATGTCACCATCAGTAGTGTGTCAGGCAGAAAAGCCCAGTAGATGGAACCACCCATGCTCACTTCCAGAGAACCCCCTCCCAAAACATAACACTTTAACAATCATAAAACATGTTCCCTGTGATGGAATGGTCACCTGTTCAAGTTGTTTCCCTGGCTTTCACCCACTGAATGCTGGGATAGGCTCCAGCATGACTCCATGACCCAACTTTTGATATGTGGTTGACGATGGATGGATGGATGGATGGATGGATGGATGGATGGATGGATGGACAAATGTTTATATGCCTAAGTTCCCTGTTGTGTTTGGAGTACCTGTTGTCTCCTCCACTGCAATTAGAAATGCATCATGGACAGTCTTTGTCCTTAGAAGCTCTTCTATTCTCTCAATAAGAGGGAAATGAGGATAACAAGATATTTAGTGGCCTAACTATTACTTTCTTTTTCTTCAGAGAGGAATACTGCTGTGTGGTGTGGAGGACGGACAGGGAGCAGTGATGGAGGAGGTGAGTAGGTTGCTCTTTAGAAAAGGCTATAGTCAGGCTGTGCCTGGCATGGTGAACCACATCCTTTCATGCTCAAATTTCAGAAAATGATCAACACACATTGTAAGAAGATCTGTTCAACTGTTACTTTCATTGTCTCTCAGCAGTTTCATCTAAAAGTGTATGTAGGTCTCATTTTGGAATCAGCCGAGCGCAAGAATCCATAGTGAGCAATATTCTTTGAAATCAGAACTGTCGACCATTCAGCGTTTGGTCCCGGGCCCCATCTGTTCTGCTCGGTTATATTTGTGTTTTAGAAATACATTCTGCAGAAACAGATGGGATCTTTGACTGTCTATAAAGCTGTATGGGAAAGCTCCTGGGCAGGACCAAGGACCTCTGCTACTCTGTGTATCACTGCTATCCATCTACATATTGTTCTATCGGTCTGTCTATCTATGCTTCCATCCTTGTATCCATCCCTTGTTCTTTAGCAAAATGCAACTCACATAACCAGATATAAAATTCAGCAAAAAACAGGCGGGGAGACAGTTGAGACAGGTCTGTGTACCTATTATGGAAAAACACTGGGACTGACATGGTGGGCATACCTTAAGTCAAATAAAAGTACATACTTTAAAAATTCTCTCAAATGATTCATTAAAGTTAGCTCGGGGTTGTTTTAAATGAGAAAAACCTGTTTTCTTGAATAAAATCATAAAAGTGTAGTGTGGAACACCATGACTGCTTCAATCGGGATGGATAACTTGTGAGCTACAATCATTTATATACCAAAATGGTAGATGATCCTACATTTATACTACCCTTTATATTTCCAGGGGTGGACAACATGATCTAGAATGGGCACCTAAATCTAATAATCAAGGTCCTTGGCGAAGACCGAAGGTCTGTCTTTTTAGCAAAGACATTGGTTGTCTAATAGAATTTGGTGTGTAACTGCTTGGTTGTAACAAAGACCTTCACCCATACCAGGGAGCAGGCAGGGCTCTGGCACCAATGATTTTGTGCATGTATTTGGATGTACATGTATTCCTGTGAGAGAGTGAGCAGATGCATGAGGTTACGGGAG
>OMLC01044001.1:0-11221 GCA_900302585.1 Regalecus glesne
TATAAGGCTGAATATGAATTTTGATTAGGTTTTCGCTTGAAATTTTATTCAAAGATTGACCATATAAAGTGTCATTGAACTGATTAAGGGTGGCATGATGGCAGAGTGCTTAGTACTGTTGCCTCACAGTAAGAAGGTCCTGGTTCAAATCCCATAGCAGGTCCCTTCTGTGTGGAGTTTGAATGTTCTCTTCTCGTTTGCGTGGGTTTCTTCCAGATGCACAAGTTTCCTCCCACCGTCAAAAAAAAAAGACACGCAGTGACTGGCATGAAGCTATTATCTGTTGCAGTGCATCGGATGGTAACATTAAAGTAGAAGAAACTATTCATATATATGTACATTGAAATTTGTTCTCCACATTTAACCTATTTTATTGCATAGGAGCAGTAGACAGCTGCAGTACCCAGGGACTAACTCCAGTTTATTTCCTATTGCTCAGGGAGCACAGTCAGGAGTATTAACCCTAACATGCATCTCTTTTTGATGGTGGGAGGAAACTGGAGTGCCCAGAAGAAACCCACGTGGACATGGGGAAAATGTGCAAACTTCACACAGAAAGGACCTGGGAAGGGATCTGAACCCAGAACCTTCTTGCTGTGAAGCAGCAGTGCTAACCAGTCTGCTATCATGTTGCCCAATGTAAATGTGTACATTTTGAAATAACACCCCCAATTAATCCAATTCTCTACTTTTTTTGCTTTCTCTTTCTCTTGTGACCGTTCCTTCTAAACTAGGTTCATCCCCATACATGACTTTGAGCAGTTAGGGGTTCAGTATCTTAATTCAGTGTCACTTCGACACACTGTCTGATAGAACCAGGGATCGAGCTACCAATCTTCTGATTACTAGATGACTGTCCTACCTCCTGAGCTATGCCCTGTCCTGATAATTTATCCATGCAAATAAACAAATAAAAATTCAAATGAATCTCTCACAGCACACTCACTGCTCCTGTATGATAGGATGGGTTAAATGCAGAGAACGAATTCCGCCAGCTTTGGTCGTGTGGCTAATAAAAACATTTTTTCTTAGTTACACCAACGGGGATGAGGGCCGTGGTAGCTCAGTGGTAGAGCGTGCACTTGGGGAACTGACAAGCCAGTTATTACAGATTTGAAACCACTGCAAGGTGTTAGGAAAGACATCTAGCCTTAATCGCCCATGCTCCCTCTAGGTCTTTGTCCACCCCCACACTGTGGAAACTACTCATGGCACATAAAAGTGGACCTCTCTCTTAGTTACACCAATATTGTTGTAAAGCACTGCTTCACTTCGGGGTGAAGTATTTGTAAGGATTGCTCTTTTCCCAATTAACAGGCCCGCAGTAGCTCAGTGGTGAGCGTGTTTGCTTCAGTAGCTGATGAGCCAGAGGTAGCGGGTTTGAATCCACTGCGGAACATCAGGGAAGGCATCTGGTCTTAATCCTCCAACCTCCATCTGAGTCCGTGTCCAGCCCCATAACATGGGCACTAATCGTGACATGTAAAACGAGCCTCTCTGCTCTTTCTAAATCAACAGCACATTGGGTGGCAGCCTCTGTCTAAGATACCCGATACCATGAAGATGATGAAATGTATTGCATTTGAAAACCTATGTTTCTAAAACCTTTTTTTTCTGTGAATGTCTTTGATATCTTTGTTACACCCACATTGTTTACAAGAACAGAACAATGCACTCTGACTAACTACTCGGCTGGAGGAGAGAGGGAAGGGGGGGTTGGCATTGTTGCGAGTGCTCACATGATTTGCGTTGAGTTTGGGACCTTCTCTGGCGATGTTTGATCATTTTGATTAGAGAAATACATTGTTTTGTTAGAATCTGAATACAGATTCAGGAGGAGCCAGAGTCAGTTTTATTTCATAGTGCATTTACTTGATGGCTACCGGTCAATATATTATGCTAATTTCAGCTAATGTGAAAAGTTAGTGTCTTCATGCATGCTCAGTAATCCATGAAAGTGATAACTATAAAAAATATGATCTTAAAAGACAACGGATTCAATGTTCTTAAACAAAATTATAACAAAGATAGCAAACACAAATAAAATCGATGGACATCCTCCATGGGGCTATTTTTTTGCCTTTTCTGCCATACATATCCTTTCCCAAAATGTTATACCTACACGTTTTAACACAATGGACACTATTTGAGGGCTAACTGCAGTTCTCTGCAGTTCATTTCACCCATAATACATCATTATGAAGGGGCTCTGCAGAGCCATAGAAGAATGCAATTTTGCTCTACCGCTTTGCTGGTGCCAGTGCACCAAGGCAAGGGTCCATTGATTCAGCCATGGTTTACATGATCAAAGCTGTTTGTGAAGCTCTGTTATCATTCATAATTCAGGGAAATCTGGGAATCCTCCACTGCTGCACTCTCATGGAACTCTGAATAAAGCAGATGAAGGGAGGCAGTGGTAGAGAATCACTTTCTGTTTGCTCTTCCAAAGGTAAGATGAGTCTTTTTCAGTTGGCAAGCATTTCAGTTGTTATTTATATAGCATCTGATATACTATCAGAAGCAGTGCTGGTGAGTGCCAGGCCTCGTGCTGCCTACACTTTTGTGAATGTGCACCCTGTACGTGTGCACCGTCTTGGGCAAACGTGTGAGTGTGTATGTGTGTACATGCATCCCTATCTTTGAGCATTTGTGGTTGCATGTGTTAGTATTGTCCTATAGTGCCTACAGGACTGTGGTATACGTCCTAGATTGCCATGAGTTGCTCTTTAGACAATGGATGACAATAATCTCTAGCCAATTGTTTACACAAATGAATGATTCCGATTTGAAAATGTTATATTGGTATACAGCTATGAATAGTGTGGTTTGGTACAACGTGTTTGTGTGTGTGCGCGTGCGTGTACGTGTGCATGTGTAGATCTATCTTTATCAAAAGCCTCCCCCCCTCACATCTTTTCACTGATGAATCTCACTCCACAAATGATTTAGAGGATTAAACCAGCAATGTCACTCAAACAGCACTTCAGCTTCTGACCTTCAAGCCTGGATGTCTATCCCGTGGTGCTCAGCAAAGATCCCTTTTCTCCTCTGTCACATTGACTGCAGCCACAGTCTGCAGTCAATGTTATCATTAAGTGATGAATGTAACAAACACAAAAACAATCGCACTCTCCCTCACACACACGCAGACAGAAACATAGAAACACATAACTATTTACCCCGTGTGCACACAAACATGCTGCACATACATGTACAACCACACAAGCACTTTTACAACAACACAGACGTATAACTATAGTCACACATAGGTACACTTAAACACACACACACACATACACACACACACACACACACACACAAATGTACATGTTTGAATAGGTTGGCAGCAATTGAGGCCACTTTGTCAGTATGATTGTGTGGAAAGAAGTCATTCTAAAAGATAACTAACAAGCTGATAATTGAGGCCTGGGTTATTAATATGTTAGATAGCTTAACGAGTTCAACAGTGGAGGAGGGAATTCTCTGTTCGGGCCTTCATTAAGAATAGTAATGGCATTTAATGATGCGATAAGAGCACAGCCTGTCAGAGTTGAGCAGCAGGATGTTGGCATTCTGTACCATTAGCATAATGACTGGGCACATAATATTGTCAGGGCATATGCTGTCTGTCTGATTGGCCTAGTCAGGGGTCGCTGATCAGGTTGACACAATGAAAAATTGGTTTAGAGCTCGAGCTGCCCATTAATTACTCTTGAGTAAAATAAAGTTTCCAACACACTTCTTAAAGTAGATAATTTGCATAACAGCTCAGCAACTTTGCTCATTTTAATCTGTTTGATCTGTTCCTCAAGGAAATCCTACTTTGTAATCTTAACAAATCTGTTAAAATGTGAAATGGGTTTTGACCCCTCATTAGTAAAATCATTATATGTGGTATTTTACTGGTGTACAACTATTATCCGGTTTTGGTGAGATTGAATTCAACACATTGCGGCACGGTGGCACAGAGGTTATGACTGTTGCCTAGCAGCAAGGATGTCCTGGTTAGAATCCCATACCCTCTGCATTCTGTGTGGAGTTTGCATGCTCTCCCCATGTCTGCATGGATTTCTTCAAGGTGCTCCGTTTTCCTCTCGCCATCAAAAAAAGACAATCAGGGAGTACAGATGTGAATCAGGTTGAAGCTTTAATATGGTTAAGTGTATCAAATGTTGAAATTATTGTAAAAAGCTGCACATGGTCCCTTAAAATAAAAAGGAAGAATACAATGGTAGGCTCCAAAACATCAGCATTGATCCGGCTTATATTGACAGAAGTTGCCAAAGGAATCATTCCTATACAAATGGCATTCAGTAGTTTTGTTTATTGGGATCGAACAGACTGCTTGAAGCAATTGCTTTTCATTTTTCATAGAAGGGAAACTTCAAAAAAAAATCAAACAAAACTAAAACCATTCATCCATCCATTGTCAACTGCTTATCCGAAATCGGGTTGCTGAAGTCTGTCCCAGTGCTCATTTGACAAAAGGCACAGAACAACCCTTGGCAGGTCATCATTCCATTGGAGGACTTGAAACGTTAGATAGCTCATTGTCTTGCTCAAGGACACTTCGACATGCTTTTTGATGGAATTGGGGGATCGAACCACAAATCTTTCAATTACTAGCTGACAACTGTACTACCTGAGCTTAACCAAATTCAGGGAATTTAATATTCAAATATTTATCTTTCGGTGTATTCAAATGATATTGAATGTAAGATGATATGTGCCTTTCAGAAACCTGCCTGGCTACTTTCTGCATGCCCAACTAGTAATGTAGATTATTGAAATGCCTGGGACTGGACTAAGAAATTAATTTTAACTTGATGAAAAATGCAAAGGGCATTTTTTGAAAGACATCTTCTTGGCATCTTTGACTTTTGAATTGTAACAGGCAGCTATAGTGAAGTAAAATCTCACAAATGAACATCGCAATCCATTTTGCTTTTGCATTGTCAGTTTAATTGATGTGCTTTAGTGCCAGTACTCAGCAAGTGTATTTTGAAAAAAAACTACTAGATCTTGTATCAATGTATAGCACTGGTATGCTTGGTATAAAGATAGTATTTTAGATTTTTTGTTTTTTCCATAGTTCAATTATAAAGCCCTCTCTCCATAATGTTCCATCTGGCATGCCAGTTGTTCGTTGTTTCAACATTCACTGTTTCAATCTCAGCCTATTCATTTACTTATACAGAGTCCATTTTGGATCTTTGATTGTAAATTGACTTTATATAACATTTTTCTAGTCTAGTGACCACTCGCAGCACTTACGACACATGGCTCTCATTTATCATGGGAGATTAAGGTCAGATGCTCTTTCCTGATGCCCCGTGATGTGATTGAACCTGCAATACCTGACTTGGAAGTACACATTCTACTGCTGAGTTACCACGGTCCCAAGTGTACAAGTGTAGATCAAGTGCATACCACTTCCAGAAATAGGAATTAGGAATTTTAGGTGAAAAGGGGCAATGTTAAATGGGCAAATTTTACAAGGGTCCGTCACCCGATTAGTCACCAAATTGTGGGGGTGGACACGGACTTGGATGGTGCTCGGAGGATTAAGGCCAGATCCTGACGCCCCTTACTGGATTTGAACCCCCTGCCTCTGGCTTGTCTGTTCCCAAGGCATACGCATTCTACCCACTGAGCTACCATGGCCCCAAAAGGAGCAATGTGAACATTTAGTATTATTTATATTAATGCATTAAGGTTTAAGGTTAATTTCAGGCTTTAACTTTTTATATCGGTGATCGTGGCATCAACTTGTGGCTCTACAGAGATGATGGACGAGTAATGTATAACAAAATACCAAGAGAAGTTGAGCAAATAAAAAAAGTGTTAAATATTCTTGAGTAATGGACTTGAAATTACAACTTGGGCCACAGCGGCTCAGCTGTAGACCGCACGCCTACATGCCGGGCATAGTAGGTTTGGTAAATGTGAGGCATACTATGCAAAGCAATTAGAATGGTCATCAGACTAGAAAAGTGCTATACAGAAATAAGTAAGCCCCTTTATCATTTACAATAAAAGCAAACAAGAAATCCATTTACTTTCTGTACATTTCATTGGATCTTAGGAATGGAATGTATAAACCATAATAAAGCCCAATAATACATTATGATATGTCCATAAAGAAAGTAATCAGCCACTCCCCATCTTGAATAAGATTATGGAGAGCATCAGCAGAGGACTCTAAAATGTATCATCAAACAAATCTGTTTTCAATGAGGAAGCACCCCATGCCAAGAAGGCTTACAAAAAAGCTACAATTATAAAGTGAGGTATAAGCCACCATAGAATCCCGATAGCAAAACAATAAACACGACAGAAAAGGAAATATTACCTGGAAAATCCATCCTGCAGTAACACCGTGGCCACAAACATCAGAAAGCTATTTTTGGAACTTTTACATAAATACTTCACTCTGGAGAACCCGTTAGAAAAAGTATTAAACAGAAATATCATCAAGATCAGCTATACCTGTGTGTCAAATATCCATCACTTAATAGCATCCCACCACACAGGCATCATTATCAAATCACAGAGCTCCTCAACGCAGCCAGACACCCCCAGCCGCAAATGCTATGAGAATCAACTGTGCAGGTAGAAGGAACATAGCGAACAGAATTCATCTACCAAGCAACAGTAGAGAGAAAAGACAAACACATACCAAAGAATACATATGTCTGCTTAACGGAGGGTCCATTCAAAGCTAATTTCAATTAGTATGTTGTAGTTTTAGAAACAATCATTTCAAGAATGTAACATATTTAAGCTGTTATGTTTGGTCTTTTGTGGACAGATAGAAAATCCTCTCAAAAAACTAAGTATTTTCAGCCAATAGTAAAATGGGTAACCTACGTATGTTTATCAGAGAAATACTTTATTAGTTGAAATCCTCAAATGTCAGGCTTAAGTAATAGAAACACATTGGCAAGCAGCTGTAGACACAGGAAAAACATCTACTTTGTAATTATAAATAGCTAATAGCGTTGAAACAGTATGTATAGGCTATCCTTTGTGCCCACATACCCCCTACCCCACTAGATGCTGAGCATGTAAAGTATGTAACATGATGCAAAACACGGAAGTAGCAGATGTACATTTCTAGATATTTTTCGTCAAAAATGGTGAAAAGATTATGATTATGTAACCAATGTAATAACACTTGAGTCTGCAGACATTCAATTTTGTCACAGACAGAATCTGCCACACTTTGCTGCAGGTTATTAATTTCCAATGAAATGGAAACCAATGTTTGCCTTCCTGAATCCCCTGCTTTATGAAGTGCGATATGAGTTTCAAGCGCAGTGCCTGCAGAATTGCTCCCAATTTAACGTTTCGAGGAAAACCAAATAGCATCTGCAGAAGTGATTGACAGAAGGTTAAACTATTTCTTATCTGCAGACACATGGGATCTAAATTCAAAGTGGAAAGAGGTGCTTGCATCATATCACCCTACCTGAGATGCTTCTCTATCCACCAAACATCACATTTGTGAACTATCAGGCTATTAATCACAAGCAGAACAAGGCCTTAACTGTCACTTGGTGAGTAATGATTGTACTTGTGTACAGAACTTAGTCAGTCCAAGGCTGGAGGCCATAGGTCAGCAGATCATTTTGTGTGTAAATTTTGTGTTGGTCTGGGCTCGCTTGGTCCATTCGGTAAGCCACCCATTGTGCATTCACCCCACCAAAAAAAGTTTATTTGTCACAATTGTAGCAAGTCAGTACATGATAACTTTTGTTTTTTGCCATGTTAACATGTTACTTGATTGTAGCCTTTTCAGATCGCCATGGGCTAACGTTGAGAAAATAATGGAAACAGTGGGCTTCATTCAATACACGAACTTGTTCCTAGGCACCCATAAGACTTTTTAGCCCCAAGGTTTATGTCAGAGACCGGTATCGAACCAGTGTAATCCCAGAACTGTCTCTTCTTTTCCTCTGCTGTTTTATGTTCCTTTTAGCGTTCAAGTGGTATTCAGAGAAAGGTTGAAAGCTGGTCTCATCAGCACTACTAATGAAATAGAAATAGAAATAGAAAATCAGATGAAATCACCATGAACACATGGAGAGAGTGCATTGTGCAAAGGAAAAACCAACTGTTTCAAAATAAGATAAATCTTCATGTAGCAGGTCTCAGATTTTTCCAAGATTTTGTTAGTTTGATTTTTTCCCACTCTAAATCATATTCCTATCATTACCACAATCCCTTCTTCCATGCTGATGGTGTCTTGGAAAAAAAAACACGTAAAACTGACTAGGAAGCATCCCACTAATTTTCTCATAAAATTACAAATATTTCCTATAGGCCTCGGGTGGTGTAGGGGGTTAAGGCACTGTTTACCGCATCTCTGCATCATGCAGTTGGGTGTTTGAATCCCGGCTGCGCCAACCATGGCCAGAAGTCCATAGTTAGTGAGTCATAATTAGCTAAGCCTCACATGGGTATAGGATTTAGGTTGGATAAAGTATTCTGTGTTTGCTAGTGTCCCCCTCTGGGTCGTCCGGGCACTCACGGTTAAGTGAACGGAGAGTACTCTTTTTTATTCTCCTTCGACAGCCAAGCACAGTGCTTTGCCCGCAAGACCACCATGTGTGAAATAGTGAGGGCTAGTCGTCATGTGATTTGGAGGAGACATCCAAGACTTCCTCCTTCCTGTTGATGCTCTAGAGGGGCATCAAAGCAACAGATCCAGCCATAGTTAACTTGGGGAATTCAGGAGGGAAAAAGTGGATAAAATTTAGATTGAAAAAAATAAAAACATCTCCTTTTTTTATTGATTCCTTATATTGGCCTCTATTTTTTTCTGCTTCGGCAAGAACGTTTTTAATATCAACATCAATTTTGGAGTAAAATCCAACAACCTATAAAATGAAACCTATCCAATCCACTTGTGCTTTACAAAATTAGCCACTTACTCAAATTTCCATTTTATTGAATTTCACAATAGTATTAAATGAGCAACATGTGATGAAATAGCTACATGTCCAGTGTGTTCCTTTTTTTCACCAAATAAGCACTGGGATAGGCTCCAGCATGCCACCGTGACCCCAGTTCTAATAAGGATTGACAATGGATGGATGGATGGATGGATGGATGGATGGATGGATTGCATGAGCACCACATATCCTCCATATGGAATGCTGACTTGTGTAGGGTATTTCCCTTTCTTTTGCCCAATTACCACTGGGATAGCCTCAAGTCTGACTCCCTGACTCAACCTCAGATAATGAGTTGACAATGGATGGATGGACGTACAGACTTTTGGAAAGCATATAGATTCTTTAAAAAAAGTCTCAAAATGGATATTTGATTTATTATTATTATTTTGCAAATAGAAAAAATTGAAAGAGTATAATTGAATGAAATATAATTTACAGATAATTATTTTCTTGTCTACATGGTTTCCTTCATCTTACAGCCAACTCTTTTGCCCATTAATGAATATAGTTGTCATCAAATTACATCAATTGCGCATCATGGTTATTAAGTTCCAATTACTCCATGATGTATTTCTGAATGGAAAGCTCCTTTTGAAGTGGTCACATGAATAATGAACTTCAAACAAGTTATTTGGCTGTTTTGCTGCTATTCAAAATTATGAATAATGTAAGCTGCCAAATAAATTGGAGAAAGTGACAGGTCGGCAATAATATTTAAGATAATTATCAAGTGTGTTGCCAGGCACTAGGGTTTGGCAATCACTGCAATTGCAAATATTTAGTCTGTTGTGCTGTTTATTTTGGTCTCAGTGAAGGTCGAAGGTCTAATAATATTCACTTTTCAACCTTTCAAATTTATTTTCTGAGAGGTCCCATGAAAAATGTCCTTTTTGGTTTTCAAATATGAAAAAATCTCACTTGAGATGTATTTCAGAGGTCATGCCTGTGTGAGCTTTGAAATCACGCCTCATTGGAAGAATTTAAGCCAACTGAAAAAGCTCTATCCAGTTTTTTTTTTTTAATTAGCTGGAGCTTTTCTAAGCCTGTCTGTAAAAGAAAATGAAAGCCACATCATAGGTTATTGTATTCTTACAATGAAAAATGTCCTCTGTATTTAACCCATTGTATTGTAGAAGAAGTGCTCATGGAGCAGTTGAATGCTCATTGTATTTCTCGAGCATACTTCCCTGAAGGAGCTCGGGATCAAACCAGCAACCTTGTGATTACTAGATGACCTGACCTACCTCCTGAGCTATGTCGATCCTGGGTGCCCTAAAAGGATTGGTACTTTGAAGCTGTGATAACTGTAAATGTAATTGATCAAACACCATCTTTATTCTGAATCCTTAATCTTATCCTCACATTATGTAAATTCAAGACATTCTTTTCTCCTTTATTTCTTCCCTACTTGTAACTTACTTAAAAGTTAAAACTAGAGTCAGGACAAAAAAGAAGCAGTAAAATGATAGTTATATAATTTCTCATGGATTATAGATTAGCCAGAACACTGTTACCCATAATAAAACATTACTGTGGACAGTAAGTATAAAGATATAATTAAAGCTTTCTCACAGTTTGTCTGAATCTACCCAAGCATGCGTTGGTCTTGTTAAAAAACGGATGCGTCACACAGTACGAATGACTTGCCCACTAAATCATTTAACTGCAGCACCATACAGGCCACTGAATGATAGATGTTTGGTGTGCCACTCTGTCAGGCTGCTGTGGGATGCCTTGGCAAGTCATCAGCAGGGAAGCCTAGTGACATGGGAGGAGGTGAAGACAGTTGATGCCAATGTTACTTGTCACTTGTCCTCTGTGGGAGACCAGAAAGGCTCAGCAGATTTCCACTGTGTAACTGTAAACTCTGTAAATCTTTAATTTTCCTTGTGGCGTTGACCTTGAGAGCAGTGGGGAGATGAGGGTGGGTGGGAAAAGATAGGAAGATTGAAGTACAAGAAGACTTGAAGGAGGAGAGGAGAGGACAAAGAGGGAAAGACTAGCTATAACAACTAGTATCTTCAAGTCATGTCAAACGGTAGTAGAATGCATGGTTCCCGGGCATGCATATGGCTTTTATAACTATTTCACTAGATGAAATATAAATGGGATGTGATGCATATTGCATCATTTCAGATGCTTGCCCTGTTGTTTTCAACTGCCTTGTAAATACCTGACAGGACATGGTCAGCCTTGATTGATGCTCAGGCCATGCCAAGCACTTCCTGTTAAGCTGCTAAAAATTTCATAGCCCCAGACCT
>OMLC01044002.1:9655-21523 GCA_900302585.1 Regalecus glesne
TGAATGGGTTAGAGTTTGGGTTAATCTAACCTGGTCTCATACCAAGGAGAAGCAGGTTCTGCAAGGGAGTCTGAAAATCCTCTAACACAGGTTCAGTGACAGCTTCTCCTGACCTTCTTTATATCAAACTGGGCTGTAAAAGCTTTGCTAGCCACACAATATAACCCTTACCTCAGAGCCACTGCATCACAGCAGTGTTCATGATCCTCCTAATTCATGGGTGGAAGTTACAGTCCATTATAAACAGTTTGTTTCCCGGGGTAGAATGTGATTGTGATACAGGTCCACAGATGGCTGATCTCTGAAGTAGTTCACATGAAATCAGTTGTAGAGAAAATACCGGTTTTTATGTGCCACGATTCGACCCCGCATTATGGGGATGGACACAGACTCGGGTAGTGTTTGGGGGATTAAGGCCAGATGTCCTTCTTGACACCCTGCGGTGGATTTGAACCTTATATCAAAATACCCAATGGCATAGCATCATCAGAGCTATATGGGCAGACAGGGCACCTCAACCCCCATGCTTGCCCTGAGATGGACTGGCCAACTGTCCAGGGTGTTTCCATGCCTTTCGCCTAATGAGCACTGGGATAGTCTCCGGCATCGCCCTGTGATCCCAACTTTAGATAAGTGGTTGACAATCAATGGATGGATGGATAGATGTTATGTAAAAGAAATGTGGATATGAACGTCCTTTTTAGAATGTTTGAATAATGTGATTTGTATGGAGTTTTTAAGATTTTCTATCATAGGTTGGTTGTGTCTTGGAAAATACAATAAGTCATACAGAGGTTACAGGAGGAAGTTTTCAGTGATGGTTTCATTTGATAATTGTTTTGGGTATAATGTGCATCAGCATATTCCCTTTCTCCATGAAGTGGAAAGTGTGGCACCTCATGCATATCATTTTCCCTATAGAAAATTAAAATGCACTATGAAATGTAAATGTAATGACACCAGTATCATCTCACTTGCTGGTATAATACCTACCAGTGGTTCCCAATTGCAGTTGACAGGACAATGAGTAGTGTTTTTCTATCCTGCCAGTTATTTCTATATAACAGGTCTAAACCTTCCCTTACTCGATGACTGCATTCTTGGCAGAATAAAGTAGTAGACCCAGTCGTCCCGAGGACTGGATCAATATACTGAGGAGTTCGTCATCGTGCCTTCTGCTCGATGTAACCCACTTGATTTTTCTTTATATTGTTGGACCTTATCACCCCTCATGTAAAATGGGCCAGCATGTTCTACCGCTTTAATTCGAAGCTTATTACAGAGAGGAATGAAGCTGAGGGAGAAGTATTAAAGGGTAGAATTAACATTTTCAGACAATCTTCTGTGAAATTACTAGTGGGTAGCAGAAACAGCCTGTGAACACACACACACACTGTCTCATAGGGATTCACTCTGTTTACCTGTTTGCACAGTTCTAATCAACCAATCATTCATATTTGAACCCCCCACACACACACATACACACATACACACACCCCTTAGGGCATCAGGAAGGGCATCTGGCCTTAATCCCTCAGGCCTGCGATGAAGTGGTGGCTGTTTCTCTTTCTTCTGTCCAATGAGCACTGGGATAGGCTCCAGACAAATATGCAACCCCATTTTTGATGATGAGTTAATTCAAAATTGGCCCTTTCTTTTGCTGGAAAACTGTTAAGAATGGCTTATGAGTGCAGGTTATTCTTGATTTGACAAGCCATAGGTTAGAACTTTGTACATAGCTGGTAACCGCACATTGAGTGTAAAACAGTGGGTACAGATAGATATTTGATCCCCCAGCTCCCGGGCAGAGTCAGGCTGTTTTCACACTATATCCATTGCCCAAGTCTGACCTGAGATCATTTGTATGATTGTTTTGTATTTCCAATGTTGCCGTTTGCTTTTTTTCCTGAATCCATCTTCAACCATTTCTCTGATGTCAGGTCAGGGGTCTGCTGGAGCCCATCCTATCAGTCACCCGGTGGCTGTTTTGTGCTTTCACTCTGTGTGAAATCTTTCCTCACTTTGGTGCCCTCGCACACTACAAGTCATCAGCAGCAGTCTCTCTCTTGTCTACCACGTCTCGTAGATACTCATCCTAAACATGTGTATTCTACAAAATTACGCCCGATATGCCCCCTCCTCTACTCGACGTCGGGCACGTAATGTGCGTAACATGACGTAAGGCAGCTGAAGTATGTATTCAGTGTTCTCTGTTGTTTGGTTCTCTTGGTAGCTGATGATTGTATGAAGCACGAAACAGATTTGCACCGTCTAAGATTAAAAGAACCCACTTGAATTATTGTGTTATATATACACCGTCATGCATACAATGGCAGCCTGCCCAGGCCGTTTCCCTGTCTGTCGCCCAATGAGCGTTGGGATAGGCTCCAGCAGGATTCCACAACCCAATTTTGAATGAGGAGATGAGGATGGATGGATGGATGTGTACACACAAACACACACACACACACAATAGTTATCATGACCTGGATAAATCACATGGAGTTTAGCTTCATCGTATTTAAAGATCATACTCCGCTCAGAAGAGATATTTTCGGAGAAAACAGCCAGCGGTGATATCTGTTCTTTGCTGTCCTTGCAGCGCTTTCATGCATGTCTATAAGGTTGCCCCATGACCGCTGCTGATCCCACTGCATATTTTTGGTGGAAATGGTGGCAATGTGCGACATTCTAGCTAGAAATACATATTCAACACCAGCTCGCTTCAACAAATTCGATCTGACTGCGTTCCTACCAGCTACAAAGTGCATCGATGTTCACGGGAAGCCTGAGCCAGACCCTCATTTTGAAGCAAACTCCACACCACGTTTTGCCATGCACCAGACGTTGAAAATAACGTCCACGCTTCACTCAACAACTGACTTAAACAATCCTGGGTTCAGAAGACCCTCAGGCTTTCAGTGTGAAAGTACTTCTAGACAACTTATGGGGATATCTGAGGTGTTTCCCAATGGATTATTGATGGAAAATAGCAGTGCAGCCAAAGGCCCACTCAGAGGAGGACACTTAACCAAAGAGGTTAATTTTGCCAGAATGAAAATAAAACTTGATGTGATGCCAGTTAAGTGGCCCTATTACCATCTGACACAGTAAGGAAAGGAAAATCATCAAACGTTAAGTCACCACAATGACACACAAATCCCGAGGGGACTTTTAAGATTAGGCCACAACAACTTTTATTGATCTTTAGCAGTTTGCAAACCATCTATTGCCAATGTGTTTGATTTTATAAAAAAATCCTTGTATTCATTTGTGCTTATAGATGATATGTAAATCTTGCACATAATAGCATGCACCAAACACCATGTGTTTGGTGCATGCTATTATGTGCCAACCTGGTAAGTGGCTTGATGCAGCCTTTAACAGAAAGAATATAAATAATTTAGAGTAAATGAAAAACATGTCACTCATGATGCCATCCACAGTGTGTTTGGCTTAAATCAAGTTATTTAGGGCAACACATTTATTGATCTCTTTACTTTTTTCTCTACAAGTTGCTTGTTTTTCCCCTTCATCATAAAAAAATGATCATGATCTATTGAGAAGAAAGATCCATTTAATTTTTTCATGTCATTTCAGTTCTGATCCTATTTGTTGAATATGGGTCATATTTACTCATTATCTCCACCAACCATGGACATCACGCAGCCTTAGAATCATTCAGAGACAGTTGTGAACAGTCCAGATCTGTCATTACATGTCACTGTTAGTCCCCATGCAGTGGGGATGGACATAGATTTAGATGGAACTTGGGGATTAAGACTAGAGGCCCTTCCTGAAGCCCCATGCTGGAACCGAACACCTAGCTTGTCATTTCCTGATGGGCGCACTCCGTCGCTAAACTTCCGCAGCCCCCTGAAGTACAAAAGGTCAGCCTAAGAGAAAATAATAGGAATGCAGAAAGAGTAGAGATGTCTTTTTGTAAGTTTTCTTGAGAATGTTCACAAATCAATCTATTTAGTCGATATACTGATAGTCTGCCAAGCGTACTGTAGTAGCTCTGTGGTGGAGCAGGTACTTTGGGAACTAATGAGCCAGATAGAGGCTGCAGGTTTGAACCCACCGCCGGTCAGCCTTCATCTAAGTCCGTGTCCACCCTCACAACTTAGGGTCTAATGGTGACACATAAAATGGACGTCTTTCACTTATGGTCTGTTGTGTGTTCCATGCCTACGGTTTCCACACACCAGCTAGGGTGACAACGAGTTGTTCCAAGAAGGATACCTGTAGTCTTGACTTTAGGAAGAGATATTAAACCAAGCAGGAGGGGTTTCAGTGAACTTTTTTTGTAATGTCTTGATTCTGTTAGCTGCAAAATTGCTCCAGAGAATAGATATGTAAAACACAAACAAAACCTCACCTCTTCCCTAAATCACACAATCCTCATATTGGTAAACTGACTTCAATTGAAAACATTGTCAGATGTTTTTTCTTGTTTTTTTCTTCAAAAAATCCATTCCACATTCATGTAAAGGGATTTGATGTCGGATCGAGTTGAATGGGGGCTCTAAAGTAAAGTTCAGTACTCTGTAAACATTAAAGATGGCTGTGTGGGAACGGAGTTAAAATCAAGCCCTATTCAGCACCACTTGAAAAGCTTGGGTGATGCATTTCCAGCCCATATGAGTTTCTTATCACTACTTATGTTTATCTGATATAGAATGCTAACATCGATTTTAGACTAATTTGGGGGAAATTAATCAATTTGAATGGTGAATTTGCATCATTTGGCACGGGTAATATGTAGAAGATAGAGATTAGAAGACCATCAAAAGGGAGAAAATAGAACAGCTCAGGGAACAGTGAAGCCTTGTTTTTTGCGTGTTTCCGTTGCCAGACCCAGTCTAAAATTTGTGAATAACTGAAGCTCCTATTGTTTGAAATTTTAAAAAAAACTATAGAATATATTAGAATATTTTTTTTACATATTTTGAGAGTCAATCGGTGCAAATCTATTGGAGAGATGTGCAAACTATAGACAAGGTGATTTACATGAAATATATGGAAGCTCTTCTGCTCTGTTATCCCTCAGTCTGTCTGTCCTGTTAAGTTCCACTACCAAAGGGAAAATATCACCACAAGGCTTTCACTCACAAGTAGTTGCTGCAATATGGCTGACTGTCACACAAGGTTTAAAAAGTAGATAGCTGCAAGCATACTCCACCGGTAAACAAGACGAGAAGAGAATGGGAAACTCATTACTTATGGCTGGGATGCATGAGTGAGAATGTACAAAAGGCCAACTGCACCATCTGCCACCAGATTTCATCCATTACTCTCAGAGGAACTTATGACATCAAGCAACATGTATGAGGAGAAAAACATTGGGGAAACGAGAGGCTGCACAGGCCACTGGGAACTATGGGAGCATTTTTACGTTATGTCTTTAGATGAGTCTACTACTGAACAGCAATGCCATCATTTAGGACAAAATGAGCATTATTCAATCATCAAACATTTGTTATAGAAAGCCCAAAGTAGTCAGATTCCATCCCCCTCCTGGTATTCCTTATTTCATTGATAGTCAGTGGTGCATTTGACTGAAGTGTTTTATTGAGTTTTAATGGCAGAAGGGATGAGACTCCTCTCTGAGTAGACTTTTCTCAATGAACCTCTATCAAAGACCAGACACCTGTAGACACCATTTTGTAGCTTATCTCAACCAACATAAAAAACCCTAAATCCTGTAGTTAGGACCAAACCCACATGGCCAGCACATGTGAAACATCTTCTTTGATGGAAAGTCACGTTTTTATCCCTCTTTTTGAAATGTGTGTTTTATACCCTCTGTGTTCTGTGAGATTTGAAAATGATTTCTAATCTGAATCAGCTCTTGGTCCCCCAGGCTCAAATCATATTTCAGCTTTAAATGGCATGGTTATTCAGCAGAAATGACTTCTGACTATCAATGTCCTGTTGTTGTTGTCCATTACATGTGCAGTGACAGGGAAGTTATGAACATCACATCAGATTTATCCCTTTTATCTATTCTGGGGGTATTTTCACAGCAATTAGTCAGTCATTTGTTTCCCCTCATCTCATGCTACTTGGATACATTTCTCGCTTAAGCTGTAAGAAATGGAAACATGTAACTGACAACTGTGGCACTAAAGCATAATCTTTGCTGCTGCATTTGCTGAATGTGTCTCATAGATGCTTTTTTTGAGGGGGGTGGGTGTTGTCTACTGTGAGAGGTCCATTTTTACATGTCACAATTCTCCCCCACATTGTGGGGGTGGACATGGATTTAATGGGAGCATGGAGGATTAAGGCCGGATGTCTTTCCTGATGTACCATGGTGGGTTCTAACCCACAACATCTGATTCGTCAGTGCCTTAAGCGTGTGCTCTATCACTGAGCTACAGCAGCCCCCTCCATGTGTTCCACTGTGACTGAGGCTTTTGGTTTGTTTCTTTTTTTACCTCTATGACACACTGACGGCTCCCTGTATACCCCCAGATGATAAAAGATAATGCATCTATTCTTGAATCTCCGTGGAACAGCAGCTTTCCCTCGAGGTTTGATCCAGTGACCCTGAAGCATGGAGGCAACAGGGTGCAACTTACCACCATATCATAATCAATCCTTCATGTTGATAGCACAGCCGCAGGGTACCTGGAGTATGGAGTTCAGATTAATTCTGCTTTCTACTCTGTGGGACCCGCAGAATAAGAAATTGGTCACTTGTCAAAGGGCAGACCTTTGGCATATTGGAAATAGGAAAATAAATTAGCCATCTTTACAGTATTAATGGCAATGCCATTTGTGGTGCTTAGGCATGCCAAAGTGATTCATGAAGGAGCAATGAAGGTACTTTATGGCTGTAGTTAAATGAGAGATACCAACAACTAGTTGTTTTATAGCCAAGGTGGTTCTCAAGGTGGAAATTATTTTTAAATACACTGACAGGCTACAATTACTCGCCCTCACCTCTAATATATGGCATGGCACAGAATGAGTTGTTAATCTGCTTGCATGACAAGCATTAATTAGTGTGCTAGTGGTGTTTTATGCTGTCATTTTAAGCTATTTGTTAATGCCATCAAAGAAATGTGATACATGAAGATAAAAGTTTTATTAATGTTTTTGTTGGTTCATTACTAGTTGGGCATATCACCAAGCACTTTACATTCTTCACTTTCAATGTACCCGACTTGCTAAAGGATTAACAGCCATCTTTGGCAAATGCAGTAAAGAAAAACAGATTTCATATATATTAAAAACCCGCCCACTTCTTTCTGCCTCCGATACGGCCTTCTTTTTCTCTTTTAGTAATCGGATGTGTGGGTGTTAGGCATATAAACAGGCAGCATATTCCCATGGTCCTGCATTTAGTCTTAAGAGTTTTCTTTCCCTTCTTCAGACACCATTACTCTTTTCCCTTGACTTTTTGTTCTGCTTGAATCCAAATAAATGTAAATGTTCATCAGCGGGAGCCAGATGTCATTGTAAAGACCTGGAAATTGTGAGACTATTGATTAGCGCCCACTCAGACAAATTTGAACTGCATATCACATTATCAGGGCTGGTGCTGACCCAGATTACACATCGAGGACCATCAAATGAATGCTCGGGAGACATAGCTTTAAACACCACTTGGAGCTTCTGAATGCAGAATTAGTTTCAACAAAAGGGTTATTGAGTCCCTTACCTTAATAAAAAAACAACGTGAGTGCTACTTATTTGTTATTATTTGTTATTTGCTATTTACAAAAATACAAGTAGAGCAGTTTTATTTATTTGTAAATCTGGTTGTTGGCTAACTGGCTATACCAAATTGATGCAAACACACCAGGAAGCTTTTGCGTTCATGCGTTTGAGTAGGGGGCTGTATTTTGGTTTTGTGCATTGAAGTTCATTTCAATGTTGATTTTGTGTTGATATTGTGAAGGGAACTGTGATGAATATTGTGTTCCCCATGTTGCTTTTCATTAATTGTGTAATTTGCAAATGTTATTTCCCCATTTTAATTATTTCTTCCTATACACCTGTTAAATAAAATGCAGGTAAGCAGATTGCAAATTAAATGTTTTGTTGAAGGAGCGGTCTGGCTATAGTTTGCAGCTCAGTTGATCCCCCATGCTTGGTAAATGTGAGGCATTCATTGTAAAGTGCTTTGAGTGGCCACTAGACTAGAAAAGCTCTGTATAAAAACAAGTCAATTTACCATCCAGCCATTTAGCTACCAAACACACAGCCTAAAAGGTCTCCTTGGACACACAAGGGATTTAGAACTGAATAGTTTCGGTTGCCACACAACCAAGGCCGGTGGAATTTGTTCCCTGCATTTAATCCATCCTATTGTATAGGACCAGTGAGCGCGGCC
This sequence comes from Regalecus glesne, assembly GCA_900302585.1. Classification (NCBI taxonomy): domain Eukaryota; kingdom Metazoa; phylum Chordata; class Actinopteri; order Lampriformes; family Regalecidae; genus Regalecus; species Regalecus glesne. The sequence continues at coordinate 18,003 of OMLC01044002.1, forward strand.
ACTTTTCAGTGCTCGAGAGCAGTTAGGGGTTTGGTGTCTTGTTCAAGGACACCTCGACTCACTTTCTGCAGGGGCAGGGGATCAATCCACCAATCTCTTCTTACTAGATGATCACCCTGCCTCATGAGTTATGCCACCCTTTCATTAATTAATGATTTCATCCCCAGTATTATCAGCCCATCACATGTTTGTAAATATCCATCTGTGGCCTCTGAGTAGTTGATGAGAGGCTCCGTTGTGTGAGCTGCATGTGATGGAGGAGGCAAAAAGGACTTGTAGTTTCTCTATATGAATACATTGTGCTACTTATGTCTGTTCCTTGACAACATTTCCTTGTATTCTTTGGATTTTGTGAAATCAAATTTTCATCGGGTTTTCAACACCAAAGGATTGTTGGAAAAGACCTGTTTTCCTATGTTTTGAGCAGTAAGGTGGAGTGAGGATGGGGTGGTGGAGCAATGGCGCTCCAATCTCTCTCCTAAATGTGAAGGAGAACATTGTGCATGTCAGAGCCCACATATAATGGGTGATGGTTATTACCAGGGTGAATGAGGCAGCAATTTCAGATCCGTAGACACTGCATCACTCATAATCCTTTTTAAACACTCTGCCATAGCTTTACAGGGTGGCCCTCTGAATTTCCTTTAATGCTTCTCATCATTTATTTCTGACCATTTCCTATATAATTTTTCTGAATGATTAAAGTCTGAAGGGTGAAGCAAATTATCAAGAGGTCAAGCGCTGATGGAGTTTAAGTTTAGTGATAACCAAATAATGAATAAAGAGGATATCGAATGAATTAAACCCTTTTCTTAGTCTCAATTGTTATTTTACTCCTCACTGGGAATACTGCAAATTCCACTGGTTTCCAGTATCTGTTGCTCACACATTTGAAAGAAAAGTTGGCCAAAAGTAACTCCAGTCTTTCGAGGTGTTACAGGGAGTTTTGTGACTTTTTTTGACTTTGTACACCCCTGTGGAGATAAGCAATAGTGTTTGGCAGGAGAACGACCTCATTTCCCAGGAGCATTGCTTTCTGTCACAAAGATCCATGGTCACCCTGTAGTAGCTTGCGCATTTAATTTAAAGAGAAGAGTGAGAGATGTGGTGTTGTTTCGAAAAAAGATATTGTTCGAGGTATTGAATCTCTAATAATGGCTATGTATCCTGTCTACTATTACTGCTACCTTTGGCTGCTCCCATTAGGGGTCACCACAGTGGATCATCCATCTCTTCCTGTGTATTGTATCTTCCTCTGTCACACCAGCCACCTGCATGTCCTCCCTCACCACATCATACACCTCCTCTTTGGTCTTCCTCTTCTCCTCTTGTCTGGTAGCTCCATATTCAGCATCCTTCTCCCAGTATACCAGCATCTCTCCTCCACACATGTCCACACCATCTCAGTCTGGTCTCTCTTGCTTTGTCTCCAGACCCTCCAACCTGAGCTGCCCCTCTAGTATACTGGTTGCTGATCCTGTCCTTCATCACTTCCAATGAAAATCTTAGCTTCTTCGACTTCCCCACCTCAAGCGATGCCCCCTGTCTATGTTTACTATCTATACCTTAAATCCTGTCTTGAGATCCTTCTGGAAATCCTGCCTTCAGAGAAGCATTTTGAGTCATGATTGAATAATATTGAAAGAAAGAAAGAAAGGATTCCCTTATCAGTCCCACAAGGGGAAATTTGGATTTCTCTGCATTTTTGACCCAACCTATTATATAGCAGCAGTGAGCTGCCAACATATGGCGCTCGGGGAGCAGTTAGGGGTTAAGTGTCTTGCTCAAGGACACCTCGACATGCTGTATGCAGGACCGGGGATCGAACCTGTAACCTTCCGATTGCCAGACGACCGCTCTACCAACTGAGCTATGCCTTCCCTTCCCCCATTGTTGTCACTGATTGTCTTGTTTGCTCATGTCAGTCATACAGAGGCATCAAAATTAAATTGGGACTGATGAATAATTACCAATAAACTTGTCTAAATGAATGTGGGTCCCTACGAAGCAGACTTTGTTTGGGTCTATAACTCTACGCCAATCTCTGAAATTGACAGACTAAAATCCGGTGCTATGGATATATGTGTGATGGTGAAACTAATCTAATGAGGCCCCTCTTAGAGTCTCTGGTATTTGATTATCTTTAAAAAAAATTGTGAAGCCATAAACCAGGAGTACAAAGCTCTGGTAGCAGACTGCCACCCACAGATGGTAATGATCTGATCATAGAACATGTTATGTTCTGCAAATGCAGTGACTTTGAAATGAGCTTGTAAGATATTGCCTGGGTGTTCTGCATGAATGTCAGTGTACCTTGCTTTTTTGAATTTTATTTTTAATTTTGTGGTTCTTAAAGCATGGTGATATTTAATCCGTGACTCGGGTCAAGAAAATCAAGTTTCTAAACATGGCATTCATTGATTATCACATAGTGGTCATATCTGGAATAGGTCACAGGTTAAATCAGTTTCAAGTTCTCTCTCTCTTTCTCTGTCTCTGTCTCTCTCTCTCCCTCTCTCTCTCTTTCTGTTTCAACTTCTCTCTGCTTGTAGGAGCTACAGAACACTACACCAAAACTGCCAGACACAGGGACAGTTTCTTCCCCATCACACTTATAAACAGCTAACTCAGTGTGGCACTGCAATAATCCTGGAACACATTAGTACCCACTCCACTTAAACATTGTATCAATTATTTTAGTCTAAAATACAAATGTAGAAAATACATTTTACTCACTACTTTATATCTGAGTAGGCTCTATACTTTACATAACCACCTACTTTATATTGTGTGAGTTGTTAGCTTTTTAAAATAGTTTAATAACCATTTGATATTGGTTTCAGCACTCCTTACAACTCTTCACTATTTGTATCCTGTTTACACTTCACTGAAACCTTATCACCTGCTCATAGATGGCTATTCCTTGTCAATTCCTTAAGATTACTCCTGAAGATACAAGCATTTTATATCATAGGGGTCTGCAATTCCATCAGGTCTCAAAAGGTCCCATTCTGCTGAGTTGATGTGGGCCGAGCTCAGCCCCCCCCCCTTTTATAGATTGGGCTTGGATCGGACTTGGGCTCATATATCTTCTCATATAGGTGCAGAGCACACATGGGCCAATGTATGAAATATTGTTGTATTGATTATATTATGTATGCGTGCATTGCACTTGACAGTTGAACATGTGTGTGTGTGGGGTGGGGGCTGTGTGAATCAGAGAAAATGAGAGAGCTTAAAGTGATACCGGTGTTGGTCTCAGGTTGGGCTTGAGCTGAAAATTGCAGACTTGGTTTGGCCAGGGGTAGGCAAGGGCTCGAGCACCGTGGGCCAGAGGCTTGGCTAATTCTGGAGATTTTGACCTATGCTAGGCTCTATTGTAGTGTGAGCTGAGATCCTAAAGTGTGCAATCTATCACTAAGCTACCATGGCCTCTGATATATTACAATGTTATTTGTTTTATATATATATATATGTATATATAAATATATATATATATATATATAGAGAGAGAGAGAGAG
>OMLC01044003.1:0-10196 GCA_900302585.1 Regalecus glesne
AGGGTTGGAAAAACCTGCCATTTCTATTACCATGAATATGTTACTATTAAGGCTTCTTTTCTCCATGAATCTAGCTAACCTTTAACATATTTTCCCGTTTACTATTGTTTCTGCAATGTAACAGATTGCTGGGAATCCATTCTCTTCTTCACAAAACGTCATGTGACAATATATGGAGTTTTGATTCTATTAAAATAAAATGGTATGAACTGCTTTGTTGTTTCTCATTTATTTATGCATGGTATCTAAGAATGCGGCAACTTGATTCGTGGAGCCTCTTCACTGATTCTCGCCCACGTTACTTCACAAAGTATTTGCTTTTCTTCCACCCTCACTTGCTCAAAACTTTTTCCTGGGATTCTTTCTATCACTGTCCATCCATTCTAGATTGTCCCAGCATCACCTTCAAAAATTCGGGGTCATTGTTTTTAGAACTTTTTAAATCATTGCAAAAGTTTTGAATAGCTTTAGCCACATACCCTTCTAGTAGTTTGATTTTGAACAGGTAATTTCCTTTTCTCTTCCCAGTGTAGTTTTCTTAATAACATTACACTTCTTCATTGTATTTGGCTTTACGAGGTTTGAGCATTTCTCAGTTTTGTTTTTTTCTCATCAAGAGAATACTTTTCATACTTTCCATATATATTAAACATTAAATCTACGCTGGAGAATCCTCTTCAGTTATCACGTCTTGCGCTTCCGCCCTGTCGTACTTGTTCATTTATATATAGATCAAAGGTACCTTAGAGGTACATCACTGAGTACAAAACTCTCAAGTTGGTTAAAGGAAAAGGAATCGCAGGTAAACATATTTTTTATTGCTTTCCTGTTACATGATATTTTTTTCTGTCCACCAGTTTTAATAATTGGGGGTTGGGAAAAGAAAAAAAGCAATTAGTAGGGAGGCAATTATTCAGGAGTTATAAGTAGGGGTTTGGTCTCTTGCTCATCGATATTTCAAGAGGCTTTCTGAAGAAATCAGGGATTGAACCACCAATCTTTTGACTACTAAATGACCGCCCTACTGCCTGAGCTATGCCACCCTTAACAAACAACAAACCAGTTAATAAATATTCAATAAGTCAATTTTCAATTCACAGTAGTCCCCATGTTAACTAACCTTAAAGATTGTGGTTTTCATTGTGGACATTATTAATCTCTCCCCTGTCTTTTTATTCTCTATATGCACCATATGACACAATATCAGTTTCGTTATGCTTGTTCAATGACAATTAAGTTCTTGAATCTTAGTGCCACTGAGAAAATATCAGTTGAGTCTGAAATGGAATTGCTTATATTTTCTGAGCAACACAGTGAGATAATGAGTTGTCAATCTGAAGAGAAGTTGGTCTGCTCGAAACAGGCAGTTTTCTTTCAATTCTGATCTGAATTACAAGGGAACAGATCTCATGACATTTTAGAGGGCTTTCATTTTCAAATTTGACATCAGATTGTGCTAACGTTTCTTGAGTGACACAGAGCTGGTCTGATATCAGCCTGGCATTTTGTTGCTTAAAAATCAGATTTATCTTTTGAAATGCGTCATTTCTATTGACTTGGTATCTAGTCAATAGAAATTAGTCAAATTAGTTTCAAATTAGTCAAATTCAAATGTCTCCATTTTGAACATAATTCAACTAAAGTATTCTTAGTAAAGAATCCAACCAATATTATAGGTTTGAAAAGGAACAGGAGAAAATGACTACTTATAATTTCCGGCCCCTTTATAAAATTTAATCATTAAACCTAGATAATAAACGTGTGTTGTTGTGATGTGTTTTTTTTTTAACATCAGATTATGTCCGTAATCAAAATCTGTCACAGAAATGAATCAATAAGAAATGATAATTCACAAATTTACATATCACTTTTAAAGACACATGGTTACATAGTGGTTCATATACAATCATGAAAAATAAGAGTAAAAAGACAATAAATAAAATATAATTTAAACATGACACACACACAAAACAAGCTAAAACTAACCACAACAGATCTATAAGAAGGCTTGCTTAGAAAGATGTGATTTTAAAAGCTACTTAAAAAGTTCAAAGATTCCGAAAATCTAATGAGTTGGGGAAGAATATTCAAGAGTTTTGGGGCTAAATCTGCAAAGGTGCAGTTTGCCTTTGTTTTGCAGTTTGAGTGGGAGATGGATAAAAGACTGAGGTTTGAGGATAGGAGTGGTCGTTAAGTTGAACAAGGAGTGACGTTTGATGTTTGAATAAACTGGACCAATTAACCGATCAACTGGCACATTCTCAGGACAAATCAAGGGAACTTTGGTTTTGTCAGGGTTTAGATGGAGGAAATTAAGGGACATCTGATCTTTGATGGCAATTAAGCAATCATAGAGGGAGGACAGTTGATCCAGGTTATTGGGTTTGGCAAAATAATAAATCTGGTATAATCAGCATAATGGGGATACTACATGTCTTAAAAGAGACAAAGCAAATGACCCTGAGGTAGAATATATATAAAGAGAAGAGGACTGGCCCAGGAAAGACCCCTGGGGGACTCCAGACACTTGGGGAGCTGATGAGAATACATGATTAATAGTATAGATATTAGCATATCTGTTAGTCAGATAAGAGTGAAACCAACTTAATGCTGTACCAGAAATGCCAACTCAGTTCTCAAACCTATCATGTAAGATAGCATGATTGATGGTATCAAAGGTGGCAGTTAAATCTAGAAGAATAAGAATAGAGTATTCACATTTGTCAACATGCATAAGAATATCACTGGTCACTCTTAATAATGCAACCTCAGTACTATGCTTTTGTGGGAAAGCCGCATTTAAATTTATCAAAAATGTAATAATTAGCCTCAATTATCTCCAGGATTTGGTGCGCAACATTTTTTCCCCAGGATTTGCAATGAAAAAGAAAGTTTAGAACTCAGTCTTTAATTCTCTATCCTTGCTAGATTTGGAGTTGTTTTGAGGAAAGGCTGAACAAAGGGAATTTTAAAATAGTCAGGTACAGTACCAGGTATAAGAGACCAATTGATGATAGCTAGCAGGCTGGAACCTAAGCCATGGAAGATGGATTTAAAAAATCTTGTCAGAACTATATCCCAGGGACTGAAGGAGGGGGCATATAGGCTAGAGCATTTACAAGGAACTGCAGAAAAATGGAAGCAAGTTCTAATATTAAAACAAGACAACTGAATGGGGCAGGGTCGAGAGCACGTATCTGGAAGTCAGGCATAGCAGGCTTGTATCCCACCATGGTGGCGCCGCAATTTTGAGCCATTCACTGTAAAGTATTTTGAGTGGTCGCTAGACTAGAAAAGCACTTTAAAAGAACAAGTCTATTTACCATTGACCATCATCGATCTTGTCAAAGAAAGACAAGTAGTTTTCACCGTCATTGGGTGAAGAAGCACAAAAAGTAGGAGAGGAATTCACAAGCTGATTGATAATACTAAATAGAAACCTCAGATAATGGTTATTACTATTAATCAGGTCAGAGAAGTAAGTAGCTCTCGAATTTTTTAGTTTAGTTGAGGAGAAGATTCTTTTCATCTGCTTTTGGCCTTAATATATTCTCTTCTTTTAACGCAGAGATGCACAGAACATAGGTGCCTTAAACCCCATGCCACCGGAGGCCCAACATATTATCTTCTTTGATGACAGCTGTTGTCACCAAGCCAAGGGGTTGTATTAATAACTAAGACAGCCCTGGGAATATATGGAGCCAACACATTAAGGTTTGATGTACACAAATCATTAAATCAACTAATTTGGTCATTAACTTTGGCAAAATGAAGAGGGCTGCTGGTCAAACAATTAAGAAAAAAAAAATTTCTGCACACACATATCAAAGTGTCCTTGAGAAAGACAGCGTTCCCCTCAACTGCTCCACCCTGTGATGGACTGGCTACCTGTCCAGGCTGTTCCCCAGACGTTCACCCAATGAGGATTGAGATATGCTCCAGTTCCCCTGCAACCTGACATCGGATATGCGGTTGACAGTTGATGGATGGAACAATAACAGCTTCCACCATGTCCGTCACAGTCACGACAAGCAAAACCTCCTCCTCATTCACACAATTGAAATGACAAAGCCTCAAATACTCTCTGAAATATATCTTGCAAACAGAGGTTTTTATTAATCGTATCTATTGAAAGTATATTCATTTATAAATCTTTATTTAATCATACACTATTCACTGATTGAATGTGAAATCATGTTCAGTTCTTACACGCTCTTACCATCATAATGCCTACATACACGTGCCACAAAACAACGTGGGGACGAACTTGAGTATTTTTTCGAGGTGCGGTCTGGCTTTACCACAATTGTTGAACTACTGAAAGTACTCCTACCGAATGGAATCCCCCACCCTATGACCACTAAACACGAGGGATTTTATGACAATGTTATAATCATAATGGTTGATATGTACAATCATAAGGGAAAATCTCTTAAAGAGATCTGCCCAAGAAATATATCGAATATTCAACATTAGCGTTAGCTATAAAGTACTAGTTAAGCTATCTAGCTGGCTAACCGTATCTAGCTGTCAGAGAGCTGTCAGCGGAACGTAAGACAGTGTTACTTAATATATAAATCAATAATGTTAGTGTCGGCTCTGTTAAAATTAACCGCATGTTCATTAACGACATGATATGGGATATTAGTCGACTAGGGTCGGCTAACTCAGCCATCTAGCCAGTTACAATATGTGCTGATTTAAATAACATACATCACACTTATACCTCATATGAACCAATTCAAAGCCTGATAGACAACGAGCTGTAATTCGTGTGAAATGTAGCCACCCGTTCATTCAACAACTTGGACGTTAACTAGTGGCTAGTGCTAGCTAGCGTTAAACCTAATGTTTACCTCAAGAGCTCTCGTCGGGTCTTCGTCAATAAAGTGATCGGGGAAACTGCAAAGAACGAGAAAGAAATGCAACATCGTAAGCCCACCGTATTAACCCGTACTTTAGCCGACGTTTACTTTTAGGTTTAAGTGAACTTACCGTTCGGTAGCCATCGGTCCGATCGGAGGTACCCAGCTGGCCCGGAGACGTTAGGAAAGTTCTGGACGCGGAAGGCAAGCGGAACGGGCATATCAACACCATCACATGGTCACCCAATTACAAATCTGCCTCCCAATGGCCAGGAGGGGTAATGCAAACGCACTTCCAAACCACTTCCATCATCTTTGCACTGATTTTCATTGAAAGTGTACGTGTTTTATTGCCACATGATCACGTGACCAAGGCTGGTAGAATTTGTTCTTGGCATTTAACCCATCTTAATGTATAGGAGTGGTGAGCGCAACGGCAACGCAGAACTCGGGGAGCAGTGTCTTGCTCAAGGATACTTCGATACGCTCTCTGCATTCTAGACGACCCAGGGTCCCTCCTGACCTATGTCACCCCTACAGTGATACACACCTATCCAATGTCTTGATGCATCCTCAATAATCCAGGAAAGGATATCACAAAAAGGACAATCAGTCCAATTGAACAAGAATAATTTTGACACTTATCCATTCTGAGTGCATTGCTCTAAAAAGCTACTACAAATTACAGTCCGTCAAAAGTTGGGACTTTTTAACTCATCATGTGTTAAATGAATTAAACAAAACATTATCTCTACACCAGCTTAATATCAAGAAACAGGATGTAAACTTAACTTATCCCCAAGAAACCATTTTTTGTTTTAGCCAGTTCTGAACTGTGTGACAGCAAAAATAAGAAAGCAACATGACCTTTATCATCTTTGCAATGTTAAATATATCAAGTATCCAGCCAGCACATACAAATCAAAAGTACAGGTTATGGTTAAGAAGAAAGCCACTTTATTTTGTCCTTGTAGGTTACAATGATTTTTTTCTTCTGCATTTAACCCACCCCAGGAACCAACTCCAGTTCTTTCTATTGCCTTGGTCAGGGACACAGGCAGGAGTATTGACCCTAACATGGATGTCTTTTTGGTGGTAGGAGGAAACGGACATGGACATGGGGAGAACATGCAAAACTCCACACAGAAAGGACCTGGGACGGCCAGGGGTTTGAACACAGGACCTTCTTGCGGAGAGGCAACAGAGCTTAACACTTTGCCAACGTGCCACCTGATATCCCCTGACTCCTGAGAAGTTTTTCATTTAGAAATAAAGTGAAGCATAGATTTGCATAAAAGGACAAGGCACAAATCCAAACAAGTCTCAATCATGATCACTTGAGTGGAAAACACAACTAAACATGCTCAGTATGTAGGACCAAGCATTTTGCTAACAGCACACGCTAGTATGTGTCAATGGAAAATACATACTGAGCAGCAAAAAGTATTTTTACAAACCTGAGGGAGAAATGATAGCAAGGCACAAAAATTGAGCATGGTCAAAAACATAATGTACAATACACAGCACAAATATACCAAGACTTCAGATGTCCAGCTTTGCATATACAACTATTGTAAATGAATATAACGTGGTGATTGGACAAGGCATAATATCAGCAACACAGTTCTCAAAGAAGAGGTATGGTAGCTAACTGAAAGGCAATGAGAATTTCTCAAAGTTGATTGTCAACCAAGAGTGCACCTGCATATATTTATGATACTTTAACAACATATACAAAGAGCAATAGTGCTTGATAAGGATTCTATAAGACAGTGATCCCCTGTTTACACAAACTCACAATACATACCAAACATATTGATAATAACTAAGATATGGAATGTTTCCTTTAATAGCCTTGAGAGATCAGTGACAACATTAACAACTGGAAAATGGTTGGACAGATCTTGAGGCACTTCGGAAAAGGTAACATACAGCAGGAGTAAACATTAGTGCAAAGCATTTTAAGGCATTGGAAAGAGTCACAAAGCACATGTTAATACGAAGAGAAATATATTTAACAAAAATCAAAGTAAAAATAAACAAGAACAGTGTATCGATCAGAGTATTAGCTCTGTTAAGCTAAAGTTGAAGTGCAAGCAGAGGGTTTGTATTTAGTCTCTGTAGGGGAGCCTATAGAGTCCAGTGCATTTCTTTGGTCTTTGGTGGGGCAGACTATAGCTATGGAGAAAGGGGAAAGTCTTGAGATATTAATAAGTGAAGGCTGCCTATATGAACAGTGAGTTCAAAGACTGTTATATTCGAGTGAGAGGGAAGATTAGAAAGTTGTGAAAGTATTTGGTTCCAGTCAACATGGAGTTCTAAATTCAGGGAGGAAGTGCTGATCTAGGATTACAGACAAAAGCTTCCATCTCATTCTCATTTTTCATGGTGTAAAAAGCAGAAATTCTCAGACACTTAATACATATGGGCCCTGGCCTGTAGAGGTTGTCATCAAATAACAGCATTATTTCCTCCAAAATATGATTATTCCCGAGTCTTTGGTTGCATCTGTTCTATTGGTCAGAGTTGGTCAGAGTTATGAGCAGCTGAGTTGCTACATAAGTGTTTCTTCTCTTCTGTGCCCACAAGACCATCAGGCATCAGCTCCCCCTTACTGTCTGGTGCCATCTCAGCAGCAGCTTGTCGATCACACAGACTCCCCAGTAGCTGAGCCGTTTTAAAGACTGAGGCATGGCCCTTGGGCTGCAATGACTGGACTCTCTGGAGGTTCTGGAGGGTTCGTAGCATCTCAGCTGATACAATAGGCAAATGCTGCTGCTGGATCAGGCTGTTCCCAGTGGGCCGGAGAACTGAAGCACGTTGGACTGGGAGCTGTGTGGCGGGTCTTGTCCGCTGCTTGGTTGGGGCTCTGACGGAGGCAGTTGAGGTCTTCTCTGTCAGGTGGGAATCTGCATCATCAACTGATTGGTTACTGGAGGATGATGTGCTGTCCTCACCATCATCACTCACACCTTCGTCATTGCTGCTGCTGTCATCATTCTCATCATTTCCCCTTTTGCCACAATCATTATCTGTGATGTAGATCATGTTTTTGGGCAGTGAAGTGAATTGGTAGACCAAGCGCTGGCCTTCCACCTTGTTCAGGATACCTCTTTGGTAGTAGTACCTACACAAAAATAGAGAGCAAGCATTTATAAACATATCAAAATAACCACATAAACAAATGTGTAGTTAATGAGCATGAAACCTCTCAGCAGACTAACAGTCATGTAGTCAATTTTCCGTCATGTACCTAAGGGCTCTGCCCATGGTCTCATAATTCATGTCTGGCTTATTCTTGTGTTTGCCCCAGAGTCTGGCCACTGCCTGAGAATTGACCAGCTTGAAGATCCCGGCATGGGGATTGGTCCATTTGATGTAGCGAGGGCAGGCCTGCCGATCCTGCAATAACTCCATCAGGAACTGCCACAGGTACAGTGTGTTTCCCCCTGAGTTACAAAAAATAGAAATGTAAAAGATAAGGGAGTATAAAGAGATAACAAAGGTGAAACAAGCAGGCACCTGAAGAATAGTTATGTCTGACAGCAGGTTCTGGTATCTTTGCATTTACCAAGAGTGAATTAAGTATCTCTATCTTTGGCATAAATAAGACATTTTCTTACAAGACATATGGCAAAGCTGGAATCTCTGACTGTACCTTTGTTATATTTGCCCTTCTTCACTATGATGTCTGGTGTGGGAGACTCTGCCCTCCCATGTCGAGATTTTCTCCCTAAATAGGCGGAGCAAGCATTTATCTTATCCAAATTCATGCTAAAATGTACACCCTTTTAAAAAATGCTATATTGTTGGGAATGATGCCCATAAACAAGGAATAAGGAGAAAACTGACCTTTCTTTTTGGTCTGCTGTTCTGTAACAGTGTTCCCCGGTAAGGTGTGCCATTGAGGCTGTTCAACAGGCCCCATAATCCCCTCTGCTGACACAGTCACCTGGGTTACAGGTGTAGCAAAGATGTCACCAAGTGGTGGTAAAAACATCTGGGCTGTAAGACATGACGACACACAAAACTTACTTCATTAAAGTGAACACTTCAATTAGCCTATTCTGACAGAAAACCAGACTGAAATCAAACTAAAAGTTCCCTACTAAAACTGACAGTTTTAGTAGGGAATCGCAATTGTGTGGCTGAATGGGAAAGCACTGTTAAACTGGATGATGCAGCTTGTGCATATTCGCATGTCTAAATTATTACAGTAGTGCTGTTGGTCCAGGGAGAGGGTTTCAGGGGAGTCGATGTTGAGGAGAGATTCAGCAGCTACAAGTGTTTCCATTATCTCCTCTTCTTCCTTTTCAAAATGGTCCACTATGAACAAAAGATGAGAGCAGTAAAGTAAACATGAGTTATTCAGCCACATGTGGAGAACAGTTGAGCTGGGAATGCAAATAATGTGAGTGGAGGTTGGGGGTAAGACCAGCTTTAATTTAATAACCCACAAAAGGTTAACCAATGCAACTAAAGAAATAAGACACACACGTTTAATGGCTTGGTGTATCGCCCGTCTTCAGAAGCAACAGGCTGCTTAGCTAAAAGCATCATCTAATTTAAGATGTTCATCTTAACCATTGCAAATTTTCTGTTGCTGCGGAAGTAGGCCAGCGATTCATCTGAATGAATGGCTAACCAAGAGGGACAAGGGAACGTATATTTGTTGAGACAGCTGTTAGTGTCACAACATCGCTCTAATGAATACACCCACGTCAACGTGTTACTTACCGTTAGCTAAACAAGACTAGCCTAATGCTACCAGAAAATAAAACAACAAGTGGGCATCACTGCGATACAACATTCTTAATCAATTGAGCCGGTGAGGCACAAGCGATAGCATATGTGCTAAAGCCCAATCGACCGATATATGAGCTACATTCTAGTGCAATTCAGAGGGTGCGTGGTCGGAGGGAAAGCTAACTACTTGTTTTGTTTTACTTCCTGGATATTTTAAGAGGGTGGGGCGAAGGCTCAAACTGCGCCTGTGCAGATTACCTTAAGAGTTAAAAGCGTTTATATCAGACTCAAGGTTTCCCTTCATCTCGGGTACCTCATAAATCAAGGACTGCACTGTGGGATCGCGTTAACCTGTTGGATGCCATTCAAAATCTAAATGCTACATCAAAAGATAAATGTTTAAGTTTGAATGCATTGGCAAAGGTTAAAAGATAAAGAGAGGTTAAGCCAAGTGTCTGCTAACCTTCTAACAGGTGCTGATGGTCCTCTGTGTAGGAGTGCTCACATGCCAGACCTGAGTATGAGATCAGGTGCATATCGGGGACCTCTTCAACAATCACCGCAGGATAATCTAGTTGCCTTTCT
>OMLC01044004.1:0-11237 GCA_900302585.1 Regalecus glesne
ATCCTCTCTTTGTAGTGTATTCTGCAAATTGTGTTTTATTCTATGTAAATAATATCTATTGCACGCCTGTCCATTTTGAGAGAGAGATCCCTCCTCTGTTGCTCTAATGTTTCTTCATATTGCTTTGTCCTGTTAAAGTTTTTTAAGGGAGCTGGTTCTTATCTGATGCAAGGGTCTGAGAACAGGATGTTGTGTTAGTGTAAAGCCCACTAAGGCAAATTGGTAATGAGTGATAATGGGCTATGCAGATAAAATTGACTTGACGTTACTAAGACAAACATATTATGCATAAGCTTTGTTTGGTAACGCTTGAAAAGGTTGTCAGCACAATTTATGTGCACGCAGAGCAGGGATTCTCACTCCAACCTATCATTTTAATTCCCACGTCATTAATTTTCAAGTTATTAAACATTTTCACAGGCTTGGAATGCAGATATGCATGCATTTAACTCAATATAAAATATACTGAAATTTTTGCGACTTTATTTTTAGTACATTGGAAGTAATTGACCATGACAAAGCCTAAAAACTTCACAAGAAATAAGCTTTCTTTTCTGTCTTTTCTACCTATGTCACTGTAAATGAAATGCATTTATTGTATTTGTAATGTGTTTTGACGTTATTTAAATGCATTATAGGCCTATTCAGAAAATATCAGATTCTACTAGGGTGGAATTCTGGCCATATTGTCTCTTTATCTAAATAAATAAACACAATTTAAATAACAATTCAGGGGTACCTTGGCTGTAACCTGTCACCGGTTAAGTGGCTGATGATGGATGGATGGGTACCCTGGCAGCTCATTTGGTAGTGCACATACCACATAATTCTAAATCCTTACTACAGTGGCTTAGGTTCACATCTGGCTCAGGACCTTTGTCGCATGCTATCCCATCTCTGACCTGCCTTTAACACCTCCGATTTTGTCACGATTAGTCCCCACATTGTAGGAGTGGATACATACTTAGATGAAGTGGGGGGGATTAAGGCTGGATGCCTTTTCTGATGCCTTGTGGTGTGTTTGATCCCACAACGTCTGGCTCGTAAGTTCCTGACGCACGAGTTCTACCACTGAGCTACTAAACCCCCCTAATAATATCTTTACTATGGTAATCAAACAAAGGTGGAAACTGAAAAAAAATCTCTTATTTATCTCTCACCTCTTTATAGCTTTACAGTTGCTCCTGGTTGCAACCTAGAGATAGCTACTATCAATGCTTACTTTGAAAGCACCATGGTCTATGGCCAGGCTTTTCTCTCACCTGAAGAGAGAAAAGTTATATTTATCGTAGTGAAATTTTTAATCACCTTCATTTCCCCATGAGACCATGATGTGTGAAAAAAGCGAGGCCTAGTCACCACATGACTTGGAGAACTCGCATGCTACGGCTTCCTTCCTCCTGTTCTAGAGGGGTATTAAAGCAACCAACCCAACAGGAGGCAGCCCAGGGAATTTGGGTGGGAAAAAAGGGGATAAAATTTAAAATAATAATAATAAAAAATTTAAAAGCACTGATTTTTTGCCCGTCTCTGCCATTCACATTTTGGAAAAGGTGAAAAAAGGATGAAGAACAGTACAATAAAAGTGGTGTAAGGGGGCAACTTTGATGCTTCATTGTTATGTAACCAATAATGGGAGTGATCATAATCTGTATAAGAAAAGGCATGCTATAAATCGTTTTATTCTTTATTTTATCAAGTACATTTTTGCACATAGACATAACTTGTCCCCTGTTTTTAAACCGTCCTAGTTATTAGGAGCAGTGGATAGTTGGTACCAATTTTCTGATACATGGGGACTTACCCGCAGCACTGAAGCCAGTGCCTTGGTCAAGGCCCCCGGAAGAATTATGGACCTAATGTGCATGTCTTTAATGTGTGAGGAAACTGGCATGACATGGTGAAACCCACAAAGAGAATATGCAAATTACACATAGAATGGCCCAGTTGGCTCCAGACCCAGACCATGTTGCTAATGAATGTAATCATTCATACAATTTAACCAATCACGGAATACATTCTATAGGCTAATTAGGCTACCCATCTGACCTCCCGCGCCCCTGATTTGGGGTAGGCTATCGTGTTTACCCTCATTAGACAGAAATCAAAATGGACAAGTTCTTGAGACTGTGTACGTCAACTTCAAGTTCTAGATCTGATCTTGATTCTGATAGTGGAAAAATGATAAAGAAACATGCCAGAAAATATGACAAAATGTATGTCCAATTACGGTTTTACCAGTAGAAGATGGGGGAGAAAAGCCCAAATGCCTGCTATGTCTTTCCACGCTATCGAACATAAGTATGAAGCCCAACAAATTAAAATTCATCAGCATCTGGTGAGGATACACAAGGAATTCACTGGGAAACCAAAGGCTTCTTTCCAACAAAAACGGGATGTAATGTATCGCTACTAGGTACACTTCAAAAAGACAATAAATTTCTCCGAGTTCTGAAACCTTCCTACCAGGTGAACTACCACATAGCAAAGACTATGAAAGCCCATACCATCGGTATGGGCTTTCATAGTCCATACAGTAAACATGGTGTATGGGGAAGCAAAAGCAACAAACTGAAATCCATCCCATTGTTGGATAATACCATGAAATGAAGAATCAGCGATATTGCAAGCAACCAAGAGGAGATAATGAATGAACACTTGAAAATCACATCCACATATGCTCTGCAAAAGGATTGTAGCACCATGGGCTGAGATGCTTATGCTCTGGTCTTTGTTCGCTATAAATGGGAGGAATCTATAAAGGAGGACATTTCATTTTGCCTTACACTTCCCGAGTATAAAACAGCAACAGAGATGTTAAATTTACTTCATGGCTACATGGAGAGATAGAATAGGTCATGAGATTGTAAGGGTAGTTTCTCCAGCCATAGCAGGGGATAGAGCTGGCCTGCGGACTTTACTGGTGAGTGTTGCTCCATCTGGTGTATGGAACCATTGCATGATTCATCATGAGCCATTAGCGGCTAAAGAACTGAGTGCAGAACTCTGATAAATAACACATCATGTCATGTCTATTGTTAACTTTATTGAACCCCATC
Source organism: Regalecus glesne (assembly GCA_900302585.1). Classification (NCBI taxonomy): domain Eukaryota; kingdom Metazoa; phylum Chordata; class Actinopteri; order Lampriformes; family Regalecidae; genus Regalecus; species Regalecus glesne. The sequence goes on from OMLC01044004.1 coordinate 3,060, forward strand.
CACTGGGAGAATACATTTTTGCTAAATTATGTCAAGATATGGGATCCGATCATAATGTATTGGTATTTCATACCAAAGCCTAATGGCCGTCAAGGGAGCGAGTATTGGAGATTTTTTTGAACTGAGATGAGAATGAGATGAGAATTTAGTGAGCTATTTCCCTGATATGGATATGACAAAGTTTGACTGGATCCTGGATTTGCTCAATTCCCATCCACAATTCAATTGAAATACTTGTGAATGAAGTCAAACAGTTCATTGAACTGTCATGCGATCAGATCTTAAAAGGAACACATTCCCAGAACTCTTACAGAATTTTGACTTTCTGCAGAAGGACAATATGCTGAGGTCTACATCCCTGCACTGAAATCAGATTTGCAATATCCCGCACTCCTCCAGACTTTGAAAAACTCTGTCATGCCTAGCAAGCTCATGTGTCTCACTAAACCTGGCAAGTAATCTAATTGTTCTGCGATTTACAGTTAATTATGTCATTTTCAACAGAGGCATTTATGTGCTTGGGTGCGTACGTGCACATGTGTGTTGTAAGTTGGGGTCACATAAATTTATGATCATTGATTTGGGGCCACATCAGGAAAAAGGTTTGGGAACCCCTGCTATATAGCAACCGTACTAATGAATCAGTTACCCTACAGTGCCACCCCAAGAGGCTTTTTCTCCCTGATCACTGCCATGTGATGCAGTCCCTATTGAGTTGAATTCATCACCCGGGTAATCACTCCTGTCGTCTGTTTTACACCTAATTCCATCATCTATGTAATTGATGTATTTATCATTAATGCAATTATCCCTCAATTGCTTGTTCTTTTATATCTATGCGTTCTCTTTTCCCTTTTTCCAACACATTTGATTTTTTTTGATTTCTACTCTGCTCTCACTTGTTAGGTATCTGAGCTTTAGAAAGGTGCCACAGACATAAAATTTTGTAATTATTATTGAGAGAGGTCCTTTTACATGTCATGTAAAAGTCCGTGGCCATCCCCGAAAATAGCTCGGGGAATTAAGGCCAGATGTCCTTCTGATGCCCCATGATGGGCTTGAACCAGCAACATCTAGATTGTCAGTTCCCAAAGTGTGCACTCTACCACTTAACTACCTTTCATTAGTCACAAAAGAGGTGAATCTGTTCAGCTGGATCAGAGGTTCATTTCAGAAACGTTTCGTCACTCACCAGGTGACTTCTTCAGAACCTTTCATTAGGTTCTCAATTTTCATTCCAGGATAACAATAATTTTTCTCATGTTATATTATGATCAAAATGTCTTTAGGGAGAGAAAAAAAGCGGATACTTACGGTGTGTCAAGCTTCTTAAATTCAGGTAAGGGGTCAGGCTTTTTGCGGGACATGAACCAGTAAATGAGAATGCCAGCAATGAGGGAGAAGAGGAAGAGGTCTAGGTTGCTAAGAAGGGGTTCCTCTGCATCCATTGCTGGCTCTGGCTGGGAAGTGGCCTCGACTTCTACATCTGCCATGTTTACAAACCACTCTGGAAAGGAGGAAAACCAAACTTAATAAACATGTAAAAAAATCCTTTTGCACTGTCCAAGCCATAAGGAGGTTTAGTCCTTATGGGACTGATCTTCATAGATATGTTTTATTCCACTGTAAATTAATGTGAGAATGAAGTGGACATATGCATTTAGTAGATTATCTTTTTAATTTGCCACACGACCAAGGCCAGTGGAATTTGTTCTCTACATTTATACCATCTTATTGTATAAGACCAGGGAGAAAAGTATGCTTTATTAGTATACATTTATTCATCTGAAATTCTATCTAATTTTAAAATGGATATTGTACTCATATGCTGAATATTGAGTATCGACCTAAAATATCTTGCTTAAGTCATTGCAAGAGGGAACGTTATTGCAGGCCTTTCTTTCCTGCAGCTGTCAGACTCTGTAACCAGCACTATTCTCCCAGTAGACCATATACACACAAAGACTATTGACTGGATTTGATACCATTCAGTATATCATTTCAATGTGCAATTTGAACTGCCAAGTTGCGTTTTATTTTTTCCCTGCCTCTGTCCTGGTTTCCAAATTTGCTGCTAAAACACTGCAAATTTCCCTTCATGAGACAAATAAAGGGATACGATAACTTATTTTATATTGTCCAAACCTTGTAAAGGTTATCTAAATGCAGTGTAGCCAAGTTACTGAATTCTTTCTGTATGTGGTTGAGCATTCATAATACCTTCAAGGATGAGACACCTCCTTTATAAAACTAGGAGAGCCTGTGACCAAAGGACTAAGCTATTTTCAATTGAGTATGCTGAAGCAGCTCTTTTCACACAGTCCTTAAGAGAACTCAATGTTGAGAGTTCTCACATTACATTTAGTTTAAGGTTTTGATATTTGGTGATTTTATTTTCACTGATCGAATTAGCTATTCCAAATGTCCGAAGCATTTGTTTAACTTCTTTGTTTAATGACCACAGTTTTTGTTTACACTGTACAATTGCTAAAACTGTGTGGGCTGAACTTATAGTTAAATTGATGTACTAGCCTAAAAAATTAGTTTATAGTTTACTTACCCAGTTAAGTATTTAAGTAACTTACTATTGTATTGTAACTTCAGAGTTCCACAGGCAACCACATTTATGAAATGTGAAACAAATGTTTCTACTGAAAGGTTTTCAGGAAGGTGCCACAGACAGCTTTGGTTCTGCACCCTCTGGAACTTTTTGTATTTTTGTTTATTAGCTTAGTCAGGCTAATAGAAGGAGTTTAGTTTCCAGCTGCCACTCACCCATCATATTCAAAAACAACTTTTAAACCTCCAATTAACCAGTTTTCAAACTGTTTTTGCTGTTTCCTTGAACTTGAAAATTTTACCAAGCTTTTAGTTGGAGGAGTAGTAGGCCTGTGTGGGATTTGCCAGAATCTTTGTTTTTACACACACACACGCACACGCGCGCGCGCTCACTTTATCTGCTACACGTCCAACTCCTCTGAGTGGACTCTGAAACAGGGCTAACAAGGGAAAAAAAGCAGAGGATGAATCTGCTTCTATTAAAAAAAAAAGTTGGCATACAGATCTCAGTGTTGAAGAAATTGCTCAGCTCTTACTTGGAAAGCATTTTCATTGACTAAATCATTTCATTCATCACGAGAGTTTACGTCCTTTATTCTGGTTGGTGTTTATAGCAACAGGTATGGGTGCAAGTCCAAGATCATGAATCATGGCATCCAGTGCTTTACCTGTGCTCCCATCCATAGGGTTAGTGGTTGTGTCAGGAAGGATATCAAATGTAAAATTTTGACAAATACTTGTGCAGATTGTCAAGACTATACTGGATCGGTCAATCCACCATAAAAGATCCGTCAAGGCTGGGCCAACGCTGACTGTCATTGCTGCTGTGTAGTACCCAAAGGGTACCAATGGAAACTGTAAAATCCATTCTGGCAACCACTGAGAAACAAGAAACAAGCCAAAAGACGAATTCTGGTTGGTGTCTATGTCTCACCTCAGGCCCGTGTTAGTGAGGTGTTACAACACCTAGCTGATGAAATAACAAGCATGGGACTATTAATAACCAGACTCCCTCTCATTATCATTGGGGAGTCAAACTGAGCAAATCTCAGTACCAAACTGCCAAGTTACAGTGTCCCCCCCCAGGGACAAAAACACATTGGATCATTTCTACAAAATATCAAAAAATACCTATCACTGTCTTGTCGTGCAGCTTTGGGATTCTGATCACTGTCTGGTTCATCTTGTCCCAGCTAATAGTTGCAAAACTAAAATCTGCAAAGTGGTTAAAATTGTGAGGAGATGGACCGAGTCAGCCAGAACTGGAGCTTCAGGTCTGCTTTGAGTGCACTGACTGGGGTGTTTTTGAGGCTGCATCAACAGACCCAGATAAACTGAGTGACACATACGTCTTACATCAGCTTCTGCAAGGACATGTATGTATCCACCAAATTGCTCTGCACCTTTAAAAACAAGAAACCCAGGTTCACAGCAGAATTCAGTCTGCTTTGTCAGGCCAAGGGGGTGTAAAAACAGGTAAAGGGCTAGCTTACAGGCAGAATCTTGTATAACAGGACCAAAAAGCAAACGGACACATGACATCCGAGAAGCCCAAGGGGACTACACTGAAAAGCTGAATAACAGGTTTTCAGTTAATGATCTGTGTGGAGAGACTTTCAGAACACCACCAACTACAGGAAACCTTCCCCCCACACTTAACAAAAACTCAAAGATTAGCTGATGACTTGAATGTGTTTTTACTGCAGGTCTGATCAGTCGACTTTCACACCCCTCATCCATTTCAACTCAGACATAACACAACCAACTGCACCCCCTGCCATCACTCCCCCTGACTCCACACCACCACTGATTGTCTGTGAAGAGGATGTATGTCAGCTCCTCCAGAGACAGGAGATCAGGAAGGCACCAGGCCCAATGGAACGTCACCCTTCTGCCTGAAAGTATGCACAGACCAGCTGAACCCCATCTTCACATAGATTTTCAACATATCACTGGAACTGTGTGAAGACCCCCCTACTTCAAAATATGTCTACTATCATCCCAAGGAATCTTCCATTACTAGACTAAATGACTACAAGCCCACCCTGTCATCCATGGTCATAAACTCCTTTGAGAGACTGGTGTTGAGCCATCTGAAGATATCTTAGGCTACTTGATGGACCCCCCATGAAGTTTGCCCACTAGACTAACAGGTTAATGGATGATGCATTTAAAATGGGACATCACTACATCCTTATACACCTTAACTCCCTAGGGATGTACACAAGGGTACTGTTCATAGAATTCAGCTCGGTGTTCAACACCATCAACCCAGACGTCTCATTCAACAAACAGACTCAGCGTCAGTTTGGTATTAGTAAATCACAAACTTGGTACCCCTCAGAGATGTGTGCTCTCCCCACTACTACTTTCCCTCTATACTAATGCCTGCACCATAGGAGACCCCTGAAATTTGTAGACAACACAACAGTCATCAGTCTCATCAGAGATGGAGATGAGTGTGCCTACAGACAGGAGGTTGAAGGGCTGGCGTTTTGGTCCAGTCACAACAACCTGGAGTTAAACATGCTCAGAACTGTGGAAATGACAGTGGACTTAAGAGGACCCCTCCCCATCACCCACTCACAGTAGAATAGAATTGTTTTATTGCCACAAGACCAAGGCCTGTGGAAATTGTTCTCTGCATTTAACCCATTCTATTGTACAGGATTAGTGAGCGCAGGAAGCGGTCAGGGGTTGACACGCACCTTGAGACGGTTTCTCCAGAGAACGAGGATCAAACCACTGATTTCCAACTAGTCAACCACCCTACCTCTTTATCTATACTGCCCCATGAGTAAGTTTCAACTTTCCTGTTGAAATGTGGAATGCTGAAACATACTCATGTTTTGTTTTAAACATATGTTCAGATGACCTGATTGAACTATTTTGACCTCTTTTATTACCTGGATTATTGAGCCTGAAAAGATGTATTTATTTTCTTCCATTTTGGGATTGTTTTGCCCCATTCTTTGTGAGCACCCTAATTTACATCTCTGTTCCTTTAAAAGGGAGCTAGGTGGGGATGACATTCAGTAGAATGTTGAAACATACCCATGTTTTGTTTTAAACATATGTCAGGATGACCCAATTGAATTATTTTGACCTTGTGGATACATGGATTATTGAACCTGAAAAGAAGTTCATAGAAACAGTTTCCCTGTATAGCCATGCACTGTATACTGAAGACTACTGTTTTTATTCTGTGCAAGTACACCGAGAGCCTAAACCAGAGGTAAACTCCTTTTGTGAGCAAGCATTCTTGGTCAATAAAGAACATTCTGATTCTGAACGATAATCAAAAATATATTTCACTAGGATTTAGAAAAATATATATTTTATTGTGATTCTTCAATTACACAGTGGGATATTGAATTGTCTTTGACATTTGGTTAAGCCAATTTCAAAAAGAAAATAGCAGCAGGAACAAACAGTCAATCAGCCATCAGTTCCCTTAGGAGGGTCACTTTTTACAAATAGTAGTTAGACTTAATAAATAAATCCCATTCTTGAACTGGGTTGTAAATAATTATACACTTAACAATTTTAGTTAATCATAGATAAGCATTTGTCTTAAAATCTGTTTCAAACCACATCACTGAAACTACTTTCCAAGTCCTGTGTTGGTGACAACATGGTAACCATGCCAATTCCTTTACTTACTGAATTCATGGTGGAGTAGCCCACGCTGAAATAACAACAAATTTCTCACTTGGGTTTCTTGTCTTTAAAATTTAAATGATATATGTTGTGTGACTACAAGCAAACAGTAGAAAAAAAGCAGCACATTAATTTCCTCCTATTGTCCTGGACACACTTGGGTAATATTAGGATGAATTTAGAGCTTTCTGCAGAAAGTTAGGAATTAGGCAGATTTCCTGCTCCTACAACCACAGATTCACTTACTGAGGTGTCCAATTTATATCAGGCATAAAAATTATATCAGTGGCATAGGCTCAAAGTATTTCATTGAATGCCTATTACCCAACATGATGTAACAGACTGAGGCTGAAGCCTACTTACAATTTTGGGGGCTGAGCTTAAAAAAAGCTATTGCTGGTCAAGGTTTGAGTAGATATCTACTCACATGCTCATGTGTGATCAAGGCAGGTTACTATAGTGCGTTTATATAATGTGCCTCTTCAGTGTACAGAAATTGTGGGAGCAGTCAAGGTCAATTCGTTAGCAGTATTCAACAGTGTTAATGGGTCACAGTTATTAATTTGCCATTTTCTGACTTCTTAGCAATGAACAGCAAAATGTGTGACATACTTCATAGGCGTATATAAGATTAAGTTGAAATGACTGCTGCTACGTTGCCCCCTAGCTGAGGAGCACCTCGTCCAGAATTAGTTAAAGAATGCTAAGGCAAGACTACATTTAGATATTAGGAGAAAACGTGAAAGCTAGGAACGCGCTATCAAGAATTTAAATCCATGCCTTTTGGATGTGGTCTTAACAAAAAAGTGGTTTCTACTATGAAATAACAGATTCAGTGGGAATGGAATCGTTTAACAGTGAGGGCCTGTCTATAGCCTGGTAACAGGATCCTGACACTAACTAAATGACATTAAATTTGTTTCGTGGTAGTTATTAGGAAACACAAGCTAAATTATCCCACAACAACACAAAATAATATACAAAATAAATTGTATTAAACGTTTCGAGATTCTTGCAAATAGTATTTCAGCCATCCAGTGAAAAAGCAAGCTAGTTTGCGTAACATCATCACAAGAGCACTCCCTAAGTTCATGATAATAGATTAATAAAAATCATACCTTTTGCTGGTGATACTGGGATTTTGATACAATTTGTCAATCATCTATCAGTCATCTATAAATTGTGCCAATTGTCATCATAAAGCACATTTCGATGAAAACTAAATGAGAAGTTATACGTTACAAGTTGGACTCACACGGCGCTTACCTTGTGCCCTACTCTGTCAGTGTTAGTACACTGCACAAGGCGGAAGGAAATTTTACGCCATGCTGGGACGAAACCAATTTCTACTTGTAGAGGGGTGAGCAATGTGTTTCTCGGGATAAATAAATTTCGACACAAAAGACAATGAGTTCTTCTAAAGTTGGGCTGAGGTTCGTTTGAAGGTTTTCAAAGATGTATCTGAAAAGATAACGAGAAAAGGTGATGCATTTCCGTGTAATATTTTCAGAGACACGTTACCTGAAATGGACTCATCTGCAAACAGCATTACCTAATCGCATTTTGCACGTGTAACTTGTAATATGAGATAACCCATTGTGCACCAAGTGAAGAGTCAAGGTTATGTAATCTGCCTGTCTGTCTGCACGGCCTTGGGATACGTGTTAATTTTTGCTTGCTCATCAAAACCTCATCCATCTCCTGGTTGAACTTCTATCCATGCTCATAATGCCAAGGACATACGATAGCGTCGTAGACGCTTGTGTGTGTGTGTGTGTGTGTGTCTGTGTTTGTGTGTGTGTGTGTGAGAGAGAGAGAGAGAGAGAGAGAGAGAGAGAGAGAGAGAGAGACAGAGAGAGAGAGAGAGAGAGAAAAGGAGAGAGAGAGAGGGAGAGAGAGAGAGACAGGGAGGGAGAGAGAGAGAGAGAGAGAGAGAGCATATATAGAGAGAGGGGGGGG
>OMLC01044005.1:0-11258 GCA_900302585.1 Regalecus glesne
TGTACCAGCTTTTCACTATGGTGAGCATCCATGTGGACTTTCTGCACATTTATCATCACATCTCACACACATCATTGTATTATTCAGCTCCATGGTTAAAATAAATCACCTACCTGGAACAATTTGGCGGGTTTGTCAAAGATGCCTGCTGCTCCCTGGTGCAACCTTCTCGGGGCACTCCTCAAGTAAGTGGCTCTGGCAGAAGAGAAGCTGCAGAAGAGCTGGTCTGAGACTTAGACTGGGAAAAGTACTAGCACCGCCCTCGTAGATTTCCTCATAGCCAACCAAAGGGGGAAGGAAAAAAAGTGTTCTCATAAAACCAGACTTGCAACAACATGATGCTGAATAGACAATGACTGAAAGTACCAACAGCCAAATCCGTGGAAAGTCTCATGGGCGTCCTATTGTTTGAAACAATTTACCCAACACACCCCTTAACTCTACGTTGTCTGCATGCTGTGCAACCATACAGACATGACTTGTCGGTTTCATTAAGTCAACCAACTCATCAGAAGACAAAATCCAGGTGACTTCTCATCCGTACGCTGAGTTATGAGAATTTGGAAAGAAACAGCAAAGTTTTGGTGACAGTCGTAGTTTGGCCAGGGGGGATTTTTGGCAGGTTGGCATGCTGGAGTCTACGTTTCCTGTTTCCTGACAGACTCTCTGTTTCTGAGGGTTTTATCTCATGCCCCTTTGTTCGTTTTCCACTGGAAAAAGAGTTTGAAATGTCCCTTGGCGAGTCATTGTTCACATTTTTGTGTGCATGCATACCTATTTATGTCTTCTGCGAGGGAGTTTGCACAAAACATTGACAAAAATCACACGCACGGGTTGGAAGACGTACTTTATAAAGACGGCTTTCATCGATGTAACTTCTAAGCTTTAGGCTATATTTATACTGTAGGTCTATTTACCAAAACCACCCGCCCCCTCCTTTTTCTGAAGGGGGCAAGAATACAAATTCAGAATTAGATGAAGGAAACTGGTCTCGGTGGGGTTGCTCACACAGATCATGACAAATAAAAGTGTATGAAGAGTCCACGTAAGTTAAAGAGCATTAGAAATACAGCAGAAACTAAAGAAAAGGGAAATCATGCTGGAATGTATTGGTTGTGTTCCATTCAAAGGCCTGTCTGGACTTGAGTTTGGGTTCATCCTAGTGATACTGATGAGTGTTAAGACAGGATCACATAGCATAACAGTCCTCTACAATATCACCATAGCACCTTTCAGGCCTACACCCATCCTGTTTTTAAGACTGCACATCTGTATACTTTGCAGTGCCTGCTTCAGTCGTTACTGAGCTGCTATGCATTGCACAACATACCAATATAGGGTTGTGCCATGTGCCATGTGATCAAAACCTCAGATAATGGATGCCTGCCACCTCACAGGCTGAGTCACCTTCTTTCAAAAACCTTGCATAAAGAAAAAAAAAAGAAAAACGCTTTAGTGTAATACACAAGATTGTAAAGCTATTGGAGTGAATACTGGTGTGAAAATGCTATGTGTCATAGCTTTATAAGTCCATACAGGTTTTCTGACAGCCCATGCACAAGCTTATCAGAACAGGTTAAAGCAAAGCTGAAAGAAGGCCCAGACTGGATCTCTTACCCAGCAAGGTTTGGATATGGGGGGAAAAAACATGGCAGTGTCAAAACATGTCACGTACTTGAGAGCAGGAATGCATGCATTCATCACAGTGGAAATTAACACACCTCAATGCAGGATCAGATCAGACACAAACCTTTAATGCTCACTTCTGGGAATGTGGATCATTGCAACGGGAGACCGGATGACAGGGCAGGGTGCAGAGAAAGCTTGAACGAGACAGAGACTCTGGTGTACTCGGTTACAAATAGAAATGCTAGAAGCAAACTTAGTGGACCATGTGAGAGAGGGTGAGCATTAGGAATATTGTGTTTGCTGGGTAGTTGTACTGTTGTGATTTGTCTATCTAGTATATGACGTTGAAGAAACATTCCTTATGATTCTAGGGTAATAAAAAAGAGAAGTTGACGTTTTAATTGGGACCGGTTCAGACAAGTCAGTTGGGATTGCTTCACCTTACATAATTCAACTGCTTGCGTGTTGAAACACCTACTCCTCTACTCCACCATCTGATTCTCCTCTAATGACAAAGGTATTCGTATAGACTCATGGTTGTAGAGCAAAAGATTAAACTCTCAAAAGTGGTCTCATCAAATAGAAGATGGAGATGGGCTTCACCAAATTGTCAAAAGTATCATATTGACAAATCTCTAAAGTGAAATCTGACACTGGAGCTTGGTTAGGTTTTCTTTGGTGCTCTGCGTGCATCGTGCAAATTACATGTTCAAGCTAACGCACATCCCTCGACAACTTTTTCAACCAGGATATTGCACATCAAAATTCAAGTCATTTTGATTTCCGGGATTGCACCTTCCCCAGTGATAGACCAATATCATGAAACTGCAACATGGCACTTGAATATTTCTCAAGAGTGTTGATGAAATACCGTATGAGATTTTAGGAACTCACAAGCACTGTGTGAACTCTAGCGACAGGCTGCTGAGAACTGAGATGTTACTCTATGGAGTGGACATTTCTAATCATTTTCAAGTGCAAAAAAAGTGTTAACATTTCAAGAATTTACCTTTAAAAAAATCCCTGGTTTATGTAATGTAACCTAATTCACAAATAAGTATCAAAGGCCTGCTGGACCATAAAGAGAGGATGATTACTGGTCCAATTTGAAAACTGCTGTACTTCAGTGGTGCTATAAAGAGTCTTAAAGTGCAAGGCCTGAGCTGGGGGTATTTTCCTTCATTGGTGGATGGCCTTTCATAGAGCATGCAGTCATTTAACTGCACTGCATTCTTCATCACAAGGATGTCTTCCTCAACCATTGTCTGGCCGTGTTGTCAGAATAAATAAAACCTAAGAAAAACCAGCCTTCGCGCAGCTTATTGACAAATCACATCTGTGAGCAACACGGGACATGAGCAGGCTAAGAGCATTAACACTATCAGTTTTCAAAAAATCCACTTGGGTCTGTCTTCAGAGCTATATTGGGTATATCACTTGTTCCTGAGGCGAAGACACAATCCTGACTATTCTAAAAGAAAGCTCCGCGTAACAAGTGTGTGAGTTGGTGAAGAACGGGAGGGAACTAGCCCTCTGTGTCGTCTCTCCCACAGGGGAAGGCGGTAATCTCCCTGGCAATACGTTCTGCTATTGTTCTGCTGCTGGCGACGATGAGCCTCCGAGACATCAGATCAAAGGGCCCTCCTGGGTAAATAAAAAAAGAAAGGATTATGTTGCTATGCCAGTTTAATCTTAAGCGTTATAATTAGCATACTAATTATGACAGTGATTCTACAGAGATACAGCTCCTCAACATTGACAACAACAATGCATGCTATGAACGCACCACAACAGTACCTGCTGCTGTCCTGCCTGCATTTGTTATATCCCATGTCTGACAATGTCCCATATTTGAAAAAGCTCCCCTTTGGAAAATTCAAGATAATACTCCTTCCCTTGGTGACTCACCTGAGACATCCATTATAACTCCTCCAGCCTCAGTGATGATAGCTGCCCCTCCAGCCATGTCCCAGCAGTGGATGCCCATGTGGTAATAGGCATCAGCCGCCCCACTTGCCACCAGACACATGTTCACTGCTGCACTGCCGGGTGATCGGATACTGTGGAGGTTGAACATTTATTTTAATAAAAATAATCATAATAATGATTCCCTCATCAGTCCTGCAAGGGGAAATGTGGATTTCTCTGCATTTTTAACCCAACGCATTGTATAGGAGCAGTGAGCTGCTGACGTATGGCACTCGGGGGGCAGTTAGGGGTTCAGTGTCTTGCTCAAGGACACCTCAACATGCTGTATGCAGGACCGGGGATCGATCCTGTAACCTTCCGATGCCAGTCGGCCGCTCTACCCACTGAGCAATGCCAACCCCCCATTTGAATTCCAACTATCTTACATTTTGTAATTAAATTAGTCTGTTGAGAGAAAGGATTAAAATTTTCGGAGACAACTAACTGTTTCGTCACGTATCATTAAATAATACCAAATTATTACTATTATTATCATAAATGGTAACTGGACTCATTTTTATAAAGTCTTTTTCTACCCTAACAGCCACTCAAGGCACTTTAGAATTTATATCTCATATATCAAGCATCAGGGATTAAGGTCAAATGTCCTTTTCCTGATGCCTGGTGGAGAAATCAAACCTGCTACACCTGACTAAGACGGGCATGCTCTACTGCTGAACCACTGCGGCCCAATAATAATAATATCATTACTATAATACCAAGAGGATGGAGTAGCTCAGTGATAGAGCGCACTTTAGTAATCGACGAGCCAGATGGCATGGGTTTGAACCCATCATGTGGTGTCAAAAAAGGGCACCCCACCTTAATCACCCTTGCTCCATCTAAGTTCATGTCTAGCCCCACAACATGGGGACTCATCGTGAGATGTACATATAGACCTTTCATCAGCTAATACCAAATGTTTGCTGGTTACAGCTTCACAAATACTGTTAAGATGTGCTTGTCTTTCTGTGAGTCATATGAATATAAAATGAACCCCTTAGGGGTTTTGTTGGCTGCTGGTCTGAGTAAACAGTGATAAGATGTTGATAATTTGTCATCGATCATGACATTTTAATTTATTAATCAGAAAATGATGCAGCACAGCATGCAACACTTTATCATCCTCCAGATCAATAAGTGTATGCTGTGTGTGTATGGGTGTTACCCGTGCACTGGGATGGTAAGGATAGTCTTCATGTTGGCCATCATTATTTTGAAGTGCTCAGGATCCTTCTTGAAGCCCATCTCCGTCAGCACCAGGGAGTTGGTAATATCTAATAATTGAGAGAGAGAGAGAGAGAGAGAGATTGAGATTTAAATAAATGACAACCATTTTATCCACTTTTTAGGGTATGAAGGAACTTCATCAAAATCTCCTTGGGTGATTTATGACTACTGACTCCCAAGTAACACTCAGTGACTCTGTGGGCCTGTTATTAGTTAAACTAGACAAATGAGATGCTTGGTGCATATTAATGGAAAATAGCTCCACCTAGTGGACCTAATTACAAATGCTGGAGCTTGCAAGGAAAATCAATCAATAGGCAAATTGCTACCTTCTTGTCCAGACACTTTGATAGGAACTCCATTGCAGAATGCTCCTTGCCCTTTCCGTGCTGTGTACATTTTGTCCTCAATGCAGCTGTACACAATGCCAAACAGTATCTGAGAGCGAGATATGGGATGGAGAGAGAACAAGCTTATTCAATGTGATGTGGAGGGATATGGTCATGGTTAAAGGCAAATAAAATGTCAGCCATACATCATAGGCCTATAATTTACAAACAGCGGAACTGCTGCTCATCCATCAATGCAAAAACAAGACGCGTTTGCTTTTGGTTTAAAAAAAGATATTTTACTGAGAACATGTTTTACTATATTTATGGTTTACATTTACATGTATATGTACATAATATATTACCTTGTTGAACCCTACAGTAAGGGCTTATCTTGATGTTGTTAGTGGAAGGAGGGATGTAGTGGAGTGTAACTAACAATTAGCCAAAATATTAAAACCACCTGAAGCCACTTCCATCAGGGAATACTTTTGCCATGAAAGTCTTGCAAAGATCTTTATGTAGGTGGTACATGTTAAAGTAATATCCGTTTAAGCACTCAAGGTTTCCCAGCAAAACATTGCCCAGCGCCTCCACTGGGTTGTCTTCTTCCCACAGTGCAGCCTGGTGCTATCTCTTCCCCTGGTAAACAACCCACAGCCACTGGACCATCCATATGATGGAAAAGAAAACATGACTGACATGATGGAGCTTGGGAGATTGTGGTCTGATGCCCTTCCTAACATCCTGCAGTAGGTTTGAACCTGCAACATCTGGCTTATCAATTCTGGATGTGTGCGCTCTACCACTGAGCTACCATGGCCAATCATTATCAATATTATCAACTAGTGTAGCAATGTGTGTTATATTACAATCCCCAAAGAGATCATTTTCTTATTACTTATTTCTTATTACTACACAACTGCAGCAGGTTTTTCCAAATGTGCCTATACATGAGTCAGGTTTTCTCTGTACACAGCTTATTAGAATAATTTTTGATTTCTCCATCTCTCGTGTAATGCATTGCATGATATTGCCCAAGACAAATGACATATTCCTGACATTTATAGCTTTCATCGACCGATCATGCAACTCCCCCACCCTTTGTTTTCTCCTGTCAATGAAAAACATTTTGTATCCCTCAATCTCAACCATGCCTGCGTGTTCTGTGCTAAACCAAGTCTCAGATATTCCAATTATTGTGAACTTCTTGTCCAGTTTTCTTAAACAGATTGATTTTTGAAAAGTTTGAACTAAGGCTCCTACTGCTGAAATAAATTATTGATATTGCTCCATCCATTTTCACATTTCAACTGGTCTGTATAGTATTCACAATGTCTGTGTTCATGTTCTCAGGGTCTATATCATTTTCAATCTCTTGTGATTTATATTCAGTACATTTGAAAGTTTTCAAATCCTGTTTTTCACAATTCCGTGAACGAGTGATTTTTTATGAACTTGATAAGGTTGTGTTAAGTGAGTTCGGATACTTTGTTATGTTGATTATCATGTTTTCATACTGTGACCTTGTAGTGATTGCTCTCCAAGCTTCCATGCATCAAACTTGTCCTGTTCATTTGTGTCCTGTATGATAAGCACTTTAGCTGCCCCGGGTGTTGATCTATTCAGCTTCATATTTTGCAGCACACTGTCCATGTCGCCTGGATCTTGCCCTGTTCCTTTAGCCTGCATGCTCTCCTTGCAATGTCTGCATTTTTTGGTGGGGTGTTCACTTATGTACACCTCAGACCCCCTTCAATTTCAACCCTCGTTAGAGAAGCTTCTGCTTTTTCTTCCTGTTGTTGAAGTTTATATTAATAGCGGGCATAGCACTTTTCTTTTGCCAGGCAGGGTGGTACGAGCAATTTAACTGCCGTCTACAGAAAAGCCTTTGCTATCCAGGGAACCAACTACTTTACGTTCCATGATCCCCTCTCGGCCCTGCTCCAGGCAGCGTTGTTCTCAGGGCACCATGTAGGTCTGATGTCTGATCTTTAACCTGGAGGTAATCAGACCATTTATCCTTCTCAGATAAATGATGCTGTTCCTCAAAGGGTAAACTTTCCATCATTTTTTATGTTTTGTTTTTTTGAGTGACTGGGATTCATTCAGCTCCAACACCCTCGTTTGTTGAGTGGCAAATGTTGTCATCTCGGTCAATGAGGAGTCAAGAGATTTCTCAGTCTCCTCAACTTCTTAGCAACTTTCTTTGAGCCCATTTCACTCCAAAAGCTGACTCGGAAATAAAATCTACCGTAGACACTAGAGTACACAATTTAGGAAGCTATCTTGGTCTTCACATCTGGAAGGATATCTGAAAGAGCTCTTATGTGGAATCAGACCAAATGGGCTAGTCTTCGGTCCCCATGCGCATCAATGAACCTTGGGTACCCAAGACCCTGTAGCTAGTTGACCAGTCGTCCTTCCTTGAACCACTTTTGTTGGGTAATAGCTACTACATACCTAGAACACCCCACTAGACTTCCCGTTTGGGAGAAGCTCTGACCTAGTTGTCTATCCATCACAATTTAGCCCTTGTCAAAATTGCTACTTTTTCCAAATGTTTCTGCTTCCAACACATCAACTTAAATAACTTACTTATCACTTGCGGCCTATTATATCCCATCCCTTGACTGGTGCTATTGTAACAAGATAATCAATGTGGTTTGTTAGGGCTGTTATGGGTTATCAGTGCACATATGTTCAGTAAATACAAGCCTCCACACTCAAACACATATAGAAAAACATCATGAAGAATAGCCTACCTCTTTCTTTATAGTGAAGCCTATTGATACGGACACAAAAGGGAACCTGGAACAAGGGAGAAAATAAAATGCTTAAAGCAGTAATTTAGTGAACTCCTGGAGGATTTGAGCACAGAGGAATCAATTTCTATAATCAGTGCTTTTTCAACTAGGTAGGCTAATTATCCTTGACAGTGAGGTCACTTCATGAGAGAAGCTCATTAGAAGATAAAAATAGAGCTAAGAAGGTACAAAATACACTCAGTTTGACAAGGGGCCATAGAACAGCTACCATATGAGTGCAGGCTTTAAAATGTGGGTCTTACTAGCTGTAGTACCTGTGAACAAAGTTGGTTGTCCCATCAACAGGATCTATGATCCAGGTAGGGTCGTCAGTTAGGATGCTGGGGGCACCGGCTGCAACAGACTCCTCTCCTATGAAGCTAAAGAAACACTGCCTACTCAGTATCATGTTAAAGAAAAATGCTTTTTAAAATCTATGTAATTCTGTTAACTCAGTGCTGTGATTGCATCTATTCCATAATCCTCTATGGAGACTATGCATGGCTATTGTAACTCCAGTTAATAGTCATGTCAATTTACATATAAAACCCACCATTGGTTGCGGTCAATATGCAACTGTGCTTTTTATAAGGGTGGAAATATCTGCAGTCTGTAGAAGTGACTTAGATAAGCGATGAAATGTTTCTCCTGCTCAATGTTGTGTTCAGATGAACTGATTCAACTTTCTGGCATTCGTAAGCCCAATTTAATCTTTTTGGGCAAGACCCTTTTTGCAATCCATATTATCAATTAGGGATGGCCACAAATCAATTTTTCTCCAAGTCAACTAGTTGGTAGGTTGTCTGAGCGAATAGTCAAAAGGAGCCTATTAATTTAGCTTTCCTTTCCTGGACCCGTAAAGATTGCCTTGGCCTGCATGCATTCATTATAAAGAAATGTATGTATAAAGATTCGTACATCCTCAATCTGTTTCATTTGGACAAAAATGTGGTCACAGCAAGTAATGGTTAGTACCAAGTATGAAAACAAACTCAGTAACAAGCATCTCCATCTCAAACAGCAATGTGGGCAAATTGAGGTGGAATTAATCCACATATATTCGGCGTAAAAACTTGATTATATTAATCTAAATTTTTAAGATAAACTAGTCAGACCTATACAGATTATTAGAAGTAAAGAATAAAGAAATCCAAAACAAAATCCTAAAAACAAAGCTGGCAAGTGGACTATTCTGACCCATAACTAGTATCCATCTACCTTCACATTGCACACACTGAACGTTTATGTATTATGAATGTTCATGAATTTATACCAATTATACCAGGCCAAGTTAAGCATAGAACTATAGATTTAAAAGATAAAGGAGCTTAAGATGAGAAGACCTACACTAAAAAGTAAGCCAAAGAAAGACAATGTCAAAAAATAAGAAACAGAAGCACTCATAAATCCCCTTTTAAACAAACTGTTGGCAGTCTTTCATTTCTTTTCAATTTAGTATTCCTCCATGGATCCTTTATGATGGAGTGGGAAAAAGAGCCAATTCTTCTCCCCCTATTTTATTGTGATGAGGTTCAGTACCTGTGTGTTGGGTACTTTTCCCTGATTGAGGATATAATGAGCTGTTCCACCTTCTGGTCCGTCTCTGTCACCAAGTCAACCGGAGAGCTCTTCTGCATGATAGTGATGTCCTTTGCCATTGCCTCACGGATTATCTGTCAGAGGCACAATCAGGTAATTTATGGAAATGATCGAGGATGTTTTTCCTTCTACCTATTTTGATATACTTAGAAGTTTGCCGACAAAGCAAAGTCAAAGTCGAGTAGGACCCAAAGACATTCCCAAAATTACAATAGCTGCTAAAAACATTTGACCCTAAAATCAAATCGGTTATAATAGATTTGAATACTTAATCTTTGTCACACAATAACATTACATTAAAAAATTGAGAAAATAAATGGATGGATGGATGGACAATAACATTACCTCACTAGTCGTGATAATGCAAAGCATATAACCATCCAAAAAGACTTTCTCAATGACACAAATAATTCCTTAACTTTGCAATGAAGCTTTTCTCTACAAGCATAGCACCACCTTACTTTTCCTGCCTGTTTAGTGACCTCCACACAGTGGTCCATGCATTCTTGCCAGGGATCCATCATGTTGGGAAAGGAAAAGACTTAAAAAAATGTCCACAGATGAACGTAGAGTAGACAGCCCTGGAAAAAAGAAGGTTGAATAAGATTCTTAAATCTCCACCAACTTTCAGATTCACAATTGCAACACTTCGGCTAAAGCAGGATAGACTAGGGAGCCAATGACTAACACGCAAACGAGCTAGCACCCATAGATTAAATAAACCACATTTCAAAATGACAGGTAAGAGTCAGCCGTTATCATTGAGAAAGAGCATTTAAAAAGCATAAATTAGAAGGCATGTCAACTTGATGTGGCCGTTATTATCCTGCACTTACTTTAGCCACTGTGTGTAACTGAATCAGTTTTGTGCCGATTTTTACCCCCTTTAATGTGAGCGCAACTTCTTCAGTGAGATTTTGTGTCGGTTGCAATCCATAAATGTTGCATTACTGCCATCTGCTGGAATGTAGGAACCTCATCCAGTGGCTATTGTCTATAACCCAGACCCACATGTCCGAGTTGATACAGATCCTAACTGCCGTCTCCAGATAGTCAACAACGTTCAAGTATCTCCTGGCAGCGTTCAGCACCAATCTCTGTCAGACTTCTTCATTTCAACTGCGCAATTTATGACCATGGCAATGGCAAAAATCGGCTCCATACCACTTTTTCTACAGTTGTCTTTGCACTGCCACCATCTGATCATTTCTCTCCATCTTCTTGCAGCCTTGACATACGGCAATACCTTTTCTGCTCTCATCTTAATCCCTTTATTTCCCTTCATGCTATTTTGGACATTGAGCTGACACGGTCCCGTGAATTTCCTTGCAGTGCAGGGACTTTCTTAACTTTGTAATCTACACTTCAGTTGTCACCCTTCCGTTACATAGAACAGCATCTCCATATTCTTGACAACAAAGCCAGGAGCTCTCATATTATCTCACCCTGTAACTCACATAATCAAGGGACACTCTTTCCAGCAAATCCTTTTCAAAAGTCAAAAGGAAAACTGCCCCTTTCTCAGTCTATCTTCTTGCCTCAACCAGACACACATACACATACACACACACACACACACACACACACACACACACACACACACACACACACACACACACACACACACACACACACACACACACACACACACACACACACACACACGCATATGTGTGTGTGTATATGTATATGTATA
>OMLC01044009.1:2500-11622 GCA_900302585.1 Regalecus glesne
AAAAATGGACTGCTCATTGTATAGGAGCAGCTGCAGTGCCCGGGGACTAACTCTAGTACTTTTTCCTATTGCCTATGCAAACTCCACACAGAAAGGACCTGGGACAGCCTGGGAGGCCTCCCCCCCCTCAAAAAAAGAAGAAAGGAAGGAAGGAAAGAAAGACCAAGACATAATGAAGAGGGGACAGAAAAAAAATACTCTGCCTGCTTTATTAGGTTAACCTGATATGCCAGATTCAACAAGGTGCTGGAAACAACCCACTTCCTGCGCACCGATTAAACAGGATCCCAGATACTGCAGATTTTTCTGGCAACACATTTGTGCTACAAACCTCTCATTCCAACTTGTATCTAAAGTTGATGTATTGAGTAGACATCTGCCATGCCAGGGAAGTAAACTTGACTAATTATCATACCCCTTGAACCAACATGGAGATGACGCAGGCTTTGTAACATGGCACATTATCTTGCAGGAAGTAGCCAACAAACTGTGCTTTTGAGGGTCTGCACCTGGTCCACAATATTGCTTAAGCCTGTTAATTAATGCAAAACTTGTCAATTCTGCTGTAGCTGTCAAAGGCTGCTTATTTAGGGGTGTCCACTATTACAAGTGTGATCCTTTCTTAATGTTATCAAGAGTCTATGGGCGTTATAACTCAGGTGGTAGGGCGGCCATCTTGTAATCGGAGGATTAGTGGTTCAGTCCCTGGCCCCTCCAGAAAGCATGTTGAAGTGTCCCTGAGCAAGGCACTGAACCCTTAATTGCTCGCTGGATGCTGCTGCTGCTCACTGCTCCCATACAAAAGGATGGGTTAAATGGAAAGGACAAATTTCATTGTAACCTACAATGACCAGATAACCTTCCTTGGCTTTTCCACCACATCTGGCAGGTCATTCCATCTTCAGAGCTGTTAGATCACACATCTCGCTCCATCCGCTGTTCAGTCAACCACTATCTGAACCTCTCAATCCGAACATCTACATGAAGTTGATGATTTCCTAATGAACCTCACACATTTTCTCCTTTTGTTGTTTCAGAACAGATCAAAGTGTCCGTCAATGATTTCATCATTAAGGCAGCTGCTGTAACACTTAAAGTAAGTAGTAAAGAATCACTCCTTTAATTCCTTCAAGGAGCCTACGTGTTTTTCAAGCTTTTATCCTATTCACTTACTGACCTTTTCTCGTTAGCCATACCATGTCAGCATCTCAATCTACAGATCTCTGCTATGCATGTATGTTAGCAAGGGACAGGGCCAAATAGATGCAGGGGCATTGTCCCAATGTGGTTTCTAAGGCAATGTCATTTTTTCAATAACTTTTACAACACTTGCAACCAATCTCATCGCAGCCCTCATTTCAAATGTATTCATATGATGAATGGGCTATGGCCATGCCCCGTAGAGGCTGACCCAAAGATAGCCTAAAAGCCTCTGTTAATTCTGTTGTCTTTTTCTTACAGCAGATATGGCTTAATTTATCAAGATGGCTATCTTTCTGAGCGGACAGGTTTGCATTAATTCATAGTAGCAATACAACAGAAAAAGATAGGTAGAGATGAGATGTGCCTACAATTCCATGCTGGCTTATAAAATAATGAATCTGAAATATTAGCTTTGACTTAAATTAAACCTTAATGATGTCTATGGGGAAATAGAAATTAGTAGGATAGGGAAGGTGGATGAGGATATATATATATAATTTTTATTATTATTTATTATTTATTTATTTTTAAGAACATGATGGTGTAGGGAATAACATGTGCCCAGTGTGCAAAAGGGGCGGCATAGCTCAGTGGGTAGAGCGGTCGTCTGGCAGTCGGAAGGTTGCAAGATAGATCCTCGGTCCTGCACATACATGTCGAGGTGTCCTTGAGCAAGACATTCAACCCCTAACTGCTCCCCGAGCGCCATATGTTGGCAGCTCACTGCTCCTATACTATAGGTTGGGTCAAAAATGCAGAGAAATCCAAATTTCCCCTTGTGGGACTGATAAGGGAATCCTTTATTTATTTATTTATCTAAATGAACTGTAGATCTAAGTGATAGCACAAGATGCTGAGCAAAGTGCAGTGTTGAATAGACAAGCTTATACAACTACAAGAAATTGCATCATATGAGACAAGTGCAATATTTTGATTACTGTGTATATGTCTGTTTTCTATTCTAGCATTATATGCCATGATTTTTTTTACAAGATCACTCTCCATTCCTCTTAGGGGTGTGTTAAATTCCATTGGTAATAAAGATCGGTACAAAGCACTAATTTGTGGATTATTTTCAGTCAATAATATTTTGGTGAGGGTCTGTTATTCTGGCCGGTATAGTCTCGGCCAGAGGCACAATCCTGAACACTACTTCTACCCCTCACTTGTCATGGAAAACAGAATTTCAATATGTGGCACGTGACATAGTTCCAGTGCATATTTGAATATCCATGAGGCACATAAGAAGCATTGCCCCATTAACGTCAAGCTATTTTTGAGGACGTTGGCTTTAATATGGCAGTTCTATACTGACTTAGCTCTGTCATTTCATTTTGTGTATGCTGGGGGGTCATATAAAACGACAGAACATATTAGCCTTTTATCTTATATCTATTGAAGTGAACTTTTTTTATTATGTAAGCACTGCGCATTCTCTCAGAATATGCTAGTTTATCTCTTTCTGGTTGCTTTGCTCAATGTGATTTTCATGATCATATCTGACCCATTTTTGCACCCTAGGAAATGCCAGAAGTCAATGTAACCTGGTCTGGCAATGGCCCTCAAGCCCTTGATTCCATCCACATTGCCATCGCTGTGGCCACTGAGAAGGGTCTTATCACCCCCATCATCAAGGACGCTGCACATAAAGGTGTTCAGGAAATCTCAGCAACTGCTAAGGTGGGAGGTTGACCTCAATGCCGAATAATTATACAGGCTCATGGGGGGGTGGATTTTGACGGAAATGTCTGTCTCCGCAAACCTGTGTTGTGAGTTAAGCATCCTGGTGTCATCTCAATCACAGAGAAACTGCATTCTCCCTGTGCTTTATTTAAAACTTCTCGTTTTGAGAGTGATAACTTTTAGGTCATGTGTGAATTGCTGAAGGTTAAGACCTAAAAATTCAGTCTTAACATAAGAGAAGATATTCCTTTATTAGTCCCATGAGAGGAAATTTGCAGTGTCACTGCAGCAAAGTGGGAGGCAACACACAGAGGCATAGAAAAGAACAATATAATCAAGGGGAACTGTTATCAAATAGGAACAGTATACACGGTATAAACAAAAAACAGACTCGGGAGTTAAATATTTAGGAATGAAGAAAAAAAGTTTAAATTTGAATCATGGATTGGTGCAGGTGTCGGCATCCACAAGCTGTACATGGAGTGAGTACCCAGCACTAGTGGCTGGCAATGTACATTTACACATAAACATATTCATGCTTGTAGACCTATTCTCAGCTATGCATACGTAAGGCTTAATGTACAGGGAGCTGGTCATTATTGTGAAATAGGCCCCGACAGGGTTATTCAATAGGTTAAATATGATATAAGGGGGCCACGGTAACTCAGGAGTACAGTGCGTACTTTGGGAACTAACAAGCCAGAGGTTGTGGGTTTGAACACACCGTTGGGCATCAGTAAGGACATCGGATCGTGAACCCCTATGTCTGCCCTCAGATAGGAGTCGGGACCTGTCCAGGATCTTTCCCTGCCTTTCGGCCAATGGACAGTGG
Organism: Regalecus glesne; assembly: GCA_900302585.1. NCBI lineage: Eukaryota > Metazoa > Chordata > Actinopteri > Lampriformes > Regalecidae > Regalecus > Regalecus glesne. The sequence continues at coordinate 6,219 of OMLC01044009.1, forward strand.
GATAGGCTTTATTATGGTCCCACGACTCAACCTCAGATACGCATTAAACATTGGCTGGATGGATGGACGGATGGACGGATGGATGGATGGATGGATGGATGGATGGATGGATATGATGGTATAAGTCTCACCCTATTTTGCTGCACTACATGTAATTTTGATTGGTCATACATCTAAACAGTTGCACAAATGCACGCTAAGACATAGGCTATGACTGTGTTCCGACATCTCTTACCGTCATTACTACATTACTACCGAGAGACAGGAGTTACTGTGCTGAGTTAACACCAAATCCTCAAGCCTTTATTACTCTTTGAATGAAATCAGCATGTGGGATAGGTGAAGCCAGGAAGACTTGATAATGTAAGTATTCCTTCAAGAGGAGGCAAAGCGGATTTTTATATTCCTATGTCTCTTATCTCATCTGTCTAAATCAGCATGCACACATGTGCACACATAAGACAATGCAAACGACCCACACTTCTGTGTTTCAGCAGATAACCAAGTTGTGTTGCTTTCAAGCCCATTATTCCTATGTAAGCCTCACTGCCTTATTTGATTCACATAACTAGACTAATTAAAGGAGGTAGTGTGATTTTCTTTCTCTTTAAGACCTCATCTTCCTTCCCTGGTCATGGTCCACCATTATTGTTTTGTGCTATACATGATCTGATCATTCTCATCTGTGCCGGTGTTCATTATTGATCATGTAATCAGTTCTCTGAAAAGACCATTGAAAGAAAGATTGAAGCCTGCTGCAATGTGCACTGTGCATCAATACGAACCTCTCAACATTTTGACTGATAGGTATTCATTCACGTTTCCACTCGCAAGGACTGGACGTTTTTGCTAAATAGTCTGTACAGCTTTGGGCATGTTGGTACGTAAAAATGTGCCATGCCTCACAGAGTAAAATTCATTACAATGAGAGGTCCATTTTTAGGGGTCACAGTTAGTCTCCACGTTGTGGTAGTAGACATGGATTTTGATGGAGCTTGAGGGATGACAGCTAGATGCCCCTCCCAATGCCCCGGGGTGGGTTCAAGCCCACACGTCAGTTCCCGAAGCATGTGCTCTATCCCTGAGCTACCGGAATTATCTAGCGTTTCCCATATTGTATTGATAGGATTATTTTAATGCGTTCTTGGTAGAGCTAGAATAATACTTCCCTGGTGGTCATTGTGGAAACTTACCAGGAAGTGATTTTTCATTAAAAGCAATAACCTGCAGTGTTTACTCCTTAGCTGGCTTATTAAACTTGTATAGTGCTTGATAAAAAACAACCTCACACACTGCCTAAATAAGGTTCAGAGAAGGTTATTGAATTGCACTAAGCCAGTGCCCTTTAGTTGAAGGTACCAGGAGAGCCTGGTACTAATGCTGTTGTCTTTTCGTTGACTTTGAATGTTTTCAGTCTGAACTGCAGTTTAAAGGAGTTTGCTGTATCATAGTTTATCAGTTTGTATTAACAGAATATTATATATATATACATTGTCATTCGCCTTCTCAGGGATCTAGCTGTATAAATCACTGCAAGTTTTCAAGCTCCAAGCTCAAGTGCAAGTCAATCACATCCTTGCTTATTGTGCAATAACCTATAATGTGAATCGGGGTGACTTTAAAAATCCGTCTTCCACAGGCACTGGCCCAGAAGGCTCGAGATGGGAAGCTTCTGCCTGAGGAATACCAAGGAGGCTCATTTAGGTAAACAGACACATTATCTCTTAGAAAGTTCACTTGGGAAATCTAAAGTCGTGCCAATATAAAACTTAATATTGCTGCAAATCCTTCCTTTCCATCATCCAGAAAGTAATTGCCAAATTTCAATATTTATTAATAATATTTCAGATTAGGGCAGCATAGCTCAGGAGGTAGGGTGATCATCTAGTTATCGAAGGTTTAATCCCCGATTCCTTCAGAAAGTGTGTCAAAGCGTCCTTGAGTAGGACATTGAACCCCTAACAGTTCAAGCCCTGTGACAGAATGGGGGCCTGTCCAGGGTGTTTCCCCACCTTTCGCCCAATGGACATGGATGGATGGATTTCAAATTGCTTTGTCAATAACATCTTAAAATCTCTGTCACAAGTGAACCATTTCATTTTTTTAGAGGTTGAACCTTCCAATAAGATGGTGGTCATGAATGTCTGCTATTAAAGGATATAAATTCAGTCTTGTGGATAGCAGCCCATGCATTTTACATATCCTAAATTTCTTGCAAGCCTGAACCAAATATGTTGTATGGTGACACCCACCATCAGTTATTGTGAAATCCATAGCAGCAGAGAAGGACTCCGTCTTGATTTATTCACACTAATAGTGTCATTTCAACATAAATGGGGTTTCTGTGTCAATAGAGGAACAATGAATTCCCGCGGAGAGGCAGGACTCTATTCTGCATTAGGACACACGCCCTTCCATTATCTCTCTTTCAAGTCCACCCTGGCTAACTCCCTCATTCAGATGTGTAGCAGGCTGCCTCCAGTTCACTGAAACCATCAACAGGAAGATTTGATGTCTGTTCTGCAGAGGTTCCATTAGTCTTTAGTGATCAATGCTATCATGTCTCATATACTGCATCAAAAGGGAAATTCCAGCAAGTTGAATCATAGGGCACCATGCCTCAAGGGGGTCATCTAGTAATCAAAACGTCGCTGGTTCAATCCCCAGCTCCTCCATTGAGTGTGTTAAAGTGTCCTCGAGCAAAACACTGAACCCATCACTCTTCCTGATCTGCTCTCAATGAGTGAATGCGAGGCATATATTGTGAAGAGCTTTGAGTGGTCAGTAAACTAGATAAGTGCCATGTAAATGCTGTCCGTTATCAGTTCATCTGGACACAACATGTAGTGGGAAATATGTTTCATGACTCATCTAAGTGACTTCATCAGTCTCGACTGACTGCAGCCATGGATGATGAGAGTCTTAGGTACTGATCAGTATGTGTAGGTTTATGGTAAGCATCAATCATCAAATGTCCCCCATCACCAATGGCAATCTCACAGTTTAAGAAGCCCAACTTGTCATTTTTCACATCCTCCCTGGTGAACTTGATGTGGTTGTCCACTGAGTTAATGTAGTCGAGGAAATGTGGCACTTCCTGAGATTTCATTTTACCCCTGATGTGATCCACAAGTCTAATCACTGGCTTGGAGTTGTCCCTGGATATGACTTCGAAGCCCTCTTTTCCACTTCTTCCATACAAATGCAAGTTGACAACTATAAGTGAAACTGAGGAACCCATAGCACACTCATGCTTCTGCCTATAGTACTGCCCCCCTGCTCCTGAAGTTGCCTTCAACTTCAGGAGCAGACACACATGGTCAGTGTTAAAGGATGGCCCTATTACCAAGAGTGGGGTTGTCCTGTGGTTTCATACAGACCACCTCCACTGCTTCATAAGAGACCATTGTTTCATCTATCTCCATAATGATGTCCTTCACCTTATCCACAAAATCCATAGTGTTATGAAGGAAGTTTGGGGATGCCTGCAGTCATTTGAGCCTGAAGAGGTCATTTCATTTTAGGTTGCAACATTCCTCCTATTAAATGTGGTGTCCACATAAACTGGTTCAGCTTTTGGTGACTTATACCTGGATCCTTGGCCATCCATGAAGACAAATAGGAAACAGTTTTATCTTGCCACTTATTTATTTGCACTTTTCCCACATTCGTCCACTCACTGTCATAGCTTATGTTCTTTTCCCATGATAATGTACCATGGAACCGGTTATAGCACTGCTATTATGTCCCCGCAGTTAATTCTATCCATGCTCTCCCCTTTGCTGAGCTTGACTAATGATGTAATACGTGTCGTCTCCACCCCACCCCCCCTCCAATCCTGTCTCTCCCTTCCTTTCCCTCTCCCCCTTTCAACTCCTCTTGATGGCAGTATATCCAACCTGGGGATGTTTGGTATCAGTGGCTTCAGCGCGGTGATCAACCCTCCTCAGGCGTGTATCCTTGCTGTTGGGACCTCCAGGTCCGAGTTGCGGGTATCTGAGGATAACCAGGCCCTTCGTACCCAGCAGCTGATGACAGTGACCCTGTCCAGCGATGGGCGACTAGTTGATGACGAACTGGCCTCCCGCTTCCTGGATAAGTTCCGCAGCAACTTGGAAAAACCACAACGTATGGCCTTAGCCTGAAAGATGGGAAGGAAGAGAAAGAGGGGGAAGACTGAAGGCAACTAGCTAGATAAGCAGAATGTTAAGAACGCCTCCATGTTAAAATATTTCTCATGTTTGCACAGGCAGAGATGTCTTGGACAGTTTGTTCCTGTTCATGTCACTAATAATGTTGCCATATCTTGATTTAAGGCTTGGAAGCACGTGACTCTCATATTGTGTACCGTTTCCTTCTTCACTGCATTTCTTTTTACAAATGATCAACCAGCTTTGTGTGGAGGTGTTAATTTAGACTGCTGCTCAAGGAGGGTTCTCTAGTATTGATGTACTCACTGGTAGGCCCAAAGGAGAGAGACATAGAAGGGTGTGTCCCTCACAGTGTGAAAGGTCAGTTTACAATGATGGCTGTTCTACCACTTCGTTATTTGTATATAAATTGATTTAAATTTAGGTTCCTCTTCAAGAGTCCAAGATTATCTGCTTGTCCAAATGACAAACAACCTGAAGCAGATACTTCTTTATAGTTTTTCCTATTCTGTTCATTTGTCCATTGTATTTATTATTGGTCATCAGTGGCAATGCACTCTTCTTGTGTTTCTGCACCCATATTAGTACTGTAAAGACTATGAAAATATAGGGTATATCATCCGCTGGACTAAAAAGGAAAACTAAACCCAACCAAATTCAATATTCATTGTCCTTTTGGACATAACCTAACTTATTTAAAATGGAAGTACTATCACATCCGTCAAACGACAAACCAGGGTATGAATATGTGTACCATAAATACGTTTGTGATCTTTTTCAGTGCAAATAAATACATCTATTCTGTGCTGATCTGCAGTATCTGTATGCTTTATTTGACCATTTCACCCTTCTTTATGATGTAGCATGGCCACCAATAGAGATACAGATGTGTCCAGATGTGAGTATGCCTGTTTAATTGTAATGTAAGTGCAGATAGTCTATGAATGGTTTCTTTTCAATTAGGATAATTCCCTAATACCATTAAACTGCTGCTGACAGATGTATGTTTGTGTGTTTTAGTGCTCTTAGGATGTGCAGAACAGCTGTTCCCACTGGTATGGACACTATATCCTACCTACACAAAGCTTGCTGTTGGTGGTGTGATTCTTGGGGAGGTGGTGTGTACCAAGGCAGCTGAAGCAGGTTTTCCTACTTGAGATTTCTATATTGCACTTCCAAAAAATGAAACCAGAGCATGATGTCATTTGTGAATTTTCAGCTCCTTCAGCTATCAATGCTCAGAAATTATGGCT
>OMLC01044010.1:0-11678 GCA_900302585.1 Regalecus glesne
GTCTCTCTGTCTGGCTCTCTCGCTCTCTCTCTCTCTCGCTGTCTCTCTGTGTCTCTGTCTGGCTCTCTCTCTCTCTCTCTCTCTCTGTCTCTCTCTCTCTCTCTCTCTCTCTCTCTCTCTCTCTCTCTCTCTCTCTTTCTCTCTCTCTCTGTCTGTCTCTCTCTCTGTCTCTCTCTCTCTCTGTCTCTGTCTGTCTGTCTCTCTCTCTCTCTCTCTGTCTGTCTGTCTCTCTCTTTCTGTCTCTGTCTGTCTCTCTCTCTCTCTCTGTCTCTCTCTCTCTCTCTGTCTCTCTCTCTCTCTCTCTCTCTCTCTCTGTCTCTCTCTCTCTCTCTCTCTCTCTGAGTTCTGAGAAGCAGCCTAGATTTATAACTTAAGCATACAGTTCAGGTGCCTGTATGAAAGGAGGCAAGGAAGGAAGGAAGTGAGGAAGGAAGCAAAAGGAAGCAACAAGGAGAAAGTGAATGAATGGATGACAGAAGAGAGAATGGGAATAGGAGGAATGAACGCAGGAAAGGAGGGGAGAATATACTTGCTGAGGTAAAGTAACAGATGAGTTTGTGTCACTGAGGGGAAGAGAGGAGGCAGAGCTGTTTCACTCAAGTGGGTTTTCAATAAAGTTTATTTAAAGCTGTCCTGAAGGAGGTCCCATACTGAGAGGGTCTAGAGGACAGATGTTTCATTTCCCCCCTGTTTGTGTCTTTATGAATGCCATCCTAATCTGGCATGAGAGACAGACAGGTAGGCCGACAAACGGATGGATGGATAAATACAGAGCCACAGAGGGAAACAAAGAGAGACATGGAAGGAACGAGAGAGGGATGGGGGAGACAGAGAGAAGGAAATGGACAGAGACACAAAGGGGAGTCACTTTATTTGATCATTGTATTCTTACAATGAAACTTGTGTTCTGCATTTAAACTCTCCATCCATTGGAGCAGTGGGCTGCTGCAGGGTCCAGGGAGCCGCTAGGGGTTCGGTGTCTTGCTCAAGAACACTTCAACACACTCTCTGAAGGAGAACTAGTGACATTACCATGACTAGATGACCCACTCTACCTCCCTGGCCATGCCCCCCCCCCAACCTGTGTTTTCATACAGCTGCTTGCCAATAAACAAGTTAGGTGTTACCAGCATGTTACCCAGGCATGCCTCTAGAAATAGAGGAAGACAAGGCACAGAGAGAGAGAGACTGAAGGGACACACACACACACACAGACTGAAGGGACACACACAGAGCCAGAGAGGAGGGTGCAGAGTGAGCAGGGCCTTTTCTCTCACACTTCCATTAACACAGAAATTGTATCTGGAATTGAAGCAGCACCTCATAAACCACTGGGGTATAAACAAACGGAGCAGCATGTGCTGCCGCGCATGTGTGTGTGTGTGTGTGTGTGTGTGTGTGTGTGTGTGTGTGTGTGTAAGTGAGAGAGAGAGAGAGAGAGAGAGAGAGAGCACACAGACTACTGCGTAACTGTGACTTTCCACAGCACATGTCAAACAAGCCGCTCTATAGGACAGACCCAGCCAAACAGAGCTGAATTAATTCAGCTCATTCAGAGAAAAATAATGGAGGCTGCTTGACTTATGCTGGGGGGTGGGGGCTAAAGTCACCGCGTCCATGGCAGCGGTTTATGGCGAGCGCCTGGCTAGTGTTTGATTGAAAGTCTCTCAACTTGTTCAAAATATTTGAAGCCGTGCTGAGATCTATTCTGGCCCCGTTTGTTTAAAGTGCTGGTGGCAGAGAGGAAGGATACACCGCTTCACACTTTGGAGATCCAGTGGAATTTATCATTTATCAAAGTTGCGGAGTGGATGTGCTGGTGCCTCAGTGATATGTCACTAGACAGGGGGCGTACACAGTTCGACTTCAGGTTAAGAGAGGGACTTTGGCAGGCTCATACTTTTGCTCTTTGAACAGCAAAGGGTGAAGTTGGTGTTTGACTGCAGATCTCCTTTTTGTTTCCAGGAACGGTTCAAATCTCTGTTGCCAAAAAAAAACTAAAAAACAGCTCAGTAGTTCCACAGTGCCTTGATATAGTTGCTATGTCACTTTCTGAATCTGGACAGTTGCTGGCATGTCACCCTACAGTCTTCACTTCATATGAAGCAGAGTTTGCTGCCTTCCCCATTGGTTCCATGTAGACTTGTGTATAATCAGGAGTTTGTTGATTGGGCTTTTTGGTATATCTGCGCCTATCATTGACATCAGTGCTCAATAACATTACATAATGTGTTTTTTGTCATCGTGTGTTGGTGTATTTTTACCATATGCAGCATCATCATATTGGGAGAAGGATGCTGAATATGGAGCTAGCAGGCAAGGGGAAAAGAGGAAGACCAAAGAGGAGGTTTATGGATGACATGAGGGAGGATATGCAGGTGGCTGGTGTGACAGAGGAAGATGCAGAGGACAGAGAGATGGGGATAACAATCTGCTGAGGGGATTCCTGATGGGAGCAGCTGAAAGTAGTTGTATTAATAGCAATAGCATTAGCATCAGCAGCAGCAGTAGCAGTAGTAGTAGTAGTAGTAGTAGTAGTAGCACAGCACAATCCATGATGGGGGATTACCAGGTATTTGTTACCATGGAAACAAATTCACCGGTAAGGAACGTGTGGTTCTTAGAAACAGCGAACTACTTAAAGCTTAGGGTATGAATGGAAGGTCAACTATACCTTATTTTATTTTATTCAACGCCAATTCAAACCGTTATTATTCAGATCTGTTTTTTCCTGCTCTGCTGTTTAGGTTGAAAGCGGAACGAAGTGAATTTGCTTGCACCACACGGACTCATTGAAGGACGGACACTATCCATAAACAAACGTAACGCTAGCAACAGGCGGACTGCATTCACACGCGTACTCTGGAGTCACACTTGTGTTTTTTGAGTGCGTCGAACATGTTTAAAAACACATTTCAAAGCGGATTTTTGTCCATATTATACAGCATTGGCAGCAAACCTCTTCAGATATGGGACAAAAAAGTAAGTGAAAATTTGGTACTGTATTTGCAAACGCATGTCAACAAAGCTTTTCGAGCTAGCCGTGTTGAGTTTATACTAGCTACACCAAGCAGGCTAACTGTTGAGATTATCTCCACGGCTAGAAACATTTGGCGTCATCGGTGTTTCCTAAACAGAGCTGGGTTAAGATTCACTGGAATATTGGTTTAATTCCCATCGAAAAATAGAAGGGTTTGTGTCCAAACCATCACAAACACTAGCTTGGGGAGACGTTTCACCTGTTTGCACCATCTGCTTGGCCAAGACTCGTTATGAGAGCATAGTACTAGAACTAGGAATAGTTCTGCATCGTAATTTAAGTTAAATGAGTTCATTGGCCTCCCTATTCCACAGTTAATGCCATTTAGTTAAATACAAGCTACGTGAAATCATGGAATGATTAACAGTGTCTATGTATTTCTGACCTGTTGTGCAGAATGCGAGTGAGTGCCTTTGACTAATATTTTCTGTTACTATTTGAGTTTTTCCACATGCATCGAATTGGACTTGGTGGGTTACACTCATGGAATACTTGTTAGGTCAATTTGTTGTGTAAGTTCAGTAGACAAGAAAAAGTAAATGGATTAAAACAAGGATAGTCATTGTTTCATACAGTGCAGTGGATAATCACAAATTCAAACATAGCAAACGTTTCAAGTAGAGGTAGGCTATAAGATATTGCCATATCAAAAGTGCATTACATACAGGCATTTGACAGCCGCTTTTATCCAGAGCGACATGCAAAAAATTCATAGGGTCATGGTACAAAAGATACTGGAGCAACACTAGAGCTAGGTAACGATCATACCGCCATCATAAGACTCCAACACAACATCAGCTAAGTAGACACTCCAACCAACATAAAACTAACAAGTCGCTGCTAACTTATAGATTATTTCTTAGTAGCTGGTTTTGTTAACTACTTATACTAACTGCACAGATGGTGTTAAAATGTAGAACGAGTAGTGATTTTCTAAAAATCAACTTATCATCACTTAAGACCCACTTGACATGTGTGGCAGTGTCTGCATCTGCAGAGACCCCTTTATCTGCATGTATATCCTTGTTTATTGTATTCTGCTGTGCTGAGGACTTTTCTAGGCATTATAATCTTTGAGTAGGTGGGCTCTATAAAAATGTAGCAACCAGGTGTCAGATCGAGATCCTAAGCACACAACAAGAGGAAACTACAACAATGGCAGGCACAGCTCAGAAAATGTACAAATATAGCAAGGTGAGATGCCAAGCAGACAAAGCTCAATCCAAAATGGGAGTAAATCTGGGGTTGGCTTTCAACCACTTGGCGAGCCCTGAAGGGAGAGGATGGGGATGAAGAGCTACATACATGATGCTAATAGCTGAGGAATTTTGTGTTTGCAGGTGAGAAACGGTCACATCAAAAGAATCACAGACAATGATATCCAGTCTCTTGTGTTGGAGGTAGAGGGAAATAATGTCAGGTGAGTCACCATCAGTCAATTGGACCATCACGGATGCATGTGTTCATGTCTCCAGCATGCCGTCTTCATCCCTCATTATTGCCCCTTCTACTTCTCCCCTCCCTACATAGTACTACCTACATAACTTGTCCTGCAGACCCCAAGAAGACTTTGGGCATCAAGCTTCCATTTTTGGTCATGATTATCAAGAATCTTAAGAAGTATTTCACCTTTGAAGTACAGGTGAGTCAGAGACTCGTTTAGTAACACAGACAGGGGTGGCATAGCTCAGTGGGTAGAGTGGTCATTGGCTGATTGGAAGGTTGCAGGTTTGATCCTTGGTCCTGCAGAAAGCATGTCAAAGTGTTCTTTAGCAAGACACTGAACCCCTAACTGCTCCCTGGGTGCCAAAATGGTGGCTTCTCACTGCTCCTATACAGTAGGATGTGTTAAATGCAGAGAACAAATTCCACTGGCTTGTGTCGTGTGGTAATAAACCGGCAAAAAATAAAAAATAAACACTGACAAACAGACCTTCCTGGTTTTGGTTGTATAGGAATCATATACAAATAAAAATAAATGATTCCCTTATCAGTCCATCAAGGGGAACTTTGGACTTCTCTGCATTTTTGACCCAACCTATTGTATAGGAGCAGTGAGCTGCCAACTTATGGCGGTCGGGGACCAGTTAGGGGTTCAGTGTCTTGCTCAAGGACACCTCGACATGCTATGTGCAGGACCGGGGATCGATCCTGCAACCTTCCGATTGCCAGGCGACCGCTCTACCCACTGAGCTATGCCGCCCCAACTACATATGCTAAAATAATCTCACGCCTACTGTTTATTATCCACGTCTATATCAAGATGGTTAGGTGTATAGTGACACATGTCTTTTTTCTTTGTCTATTTTTACCTCTTAGGTTTTAGATGATAAAAATGTTCGGCGTCGATTTCGAGCAAGTAACTATCAGAGCACAACACGGGTAAAGCCATTCATCTGCACCATGCCCATGAGGCTGGATGATGGGTGGAACCAGATTCAGTTCAATCTGTCAGACTTCACCAGGAGGGCCTATGGAACGAACTACATTGAGACGCTTCGTGTGCAGGTTGTGCCCACACACACAAACACATTGCTACAATCTGTATTGTTGCATTGTCATTGTGATCTCCTTTGGAGAATTCTATGCAAGAGTGTTTTAAACTAGACATTTCCCAATACACAGCCATAAGGTCACAATCCTTTCCATAATACAGATTAAACATTCAAGTGGAAGCCTTTTTGACGCTGATGCACCAACCCATTTTCAGGCCTGGCTCACTCATTTCAATTTAGTGAGACTGCAAATCAACTTGTGAACTACCCCACACAAAAAAACCCACAACATCTGCAGATACCGTGCATCTTGACATCTGATGTCAGTATTACTTCCTTTAATGTCTTGGTAACATGTCCTGTCTTATTTCCTGTCAGATCCATGCCAACTGTCGCATAAGACGGGTGTACTTCTCAGATAGACTGTACTCTGAAGATGAGCTCCCAGCAGAGTTCAAACTCTATCTGCCTGTACAGAATAAAGCTAAGGTAAGGGACACATACTGATGCATATATGTGACGAATTGGATGCATCAAAACTCAACTCAACACCATCAACTCACATAATAACACTTGTGTTCAGAGTTTATCAGCTTTGTTGTAAAGGGAAGCCTTTTCATAGGTATTTAAGCCTGCTTGAAAAAAACCATCTAGTTGCTTATAGAAAGCTGAATCGGTTATCTGGACAAAAAGTTTATTAAGAGGAAACGTTTCACTCTTCTTAGTGAACTCTTCCATCTCAACAATGATTGGTTCCGTAACTAGTTACAGTGGGATTGTGTACTATTGAGAGGATTGGGGGATGGTTACAATCACAGCATTTCAAGATAACAACAAGGTGCCATAAAATCCTTTGATTATAACCATTCCCCAATCATTTGTGAATAGTATATTGCCATTGTCACTCTAATGGTCAAAGCAATTTGCATATGACATCAATCATTGTTTTTGGACATTATGCCACTGTATTTATATAAGGGTTGGGGATGCCTGTACTTTGTTGAGACTGAAGAGGTCATTTAATGCATGTTCATTAAGTCAGGTAAGGAAATAAGAAATGTTTTTGAATTAGTTCATATGGACACGTTTTATTGAAAGAAACATTTCTTGATATAAAAACATGTCCACATGAAGTGAGTCAACTTTTTCTGATTTCCTTACCGGGATTATTGTGGATGCATAGATATTTTGACTCAATTTGGCGAGAACTGCCTAAAACTTGTACGCGAGCACAAGCAAATGAGTGTAAGATGGCTGACCACTCGAACCACCTGAGATTCAACCTGAGATTCAGACAAAGGCAGATTATACCCAAGAGCCCGAAATCTGCAGTCAAGGGTCAACAAGCTCATAAGATCCCTCAGAAGACACAGAGGCAGAGATCGAATGAATGTGTGAGAAAAAATAATTTTTACCATCAATGCTTTGAAAGCCAAAGAGCAGCAGATCCTTGAGACTTACGTCTAGCTGAGAACACTTTTCAACATGTGATTGAGTATAAGAAAAAGTCCATTTACTATTTTACCATTTCATTGAGAAGGCTTTCCTAGCACTACATGAAAGGTCAAAAACCGGGCAGCGAAAGAAGTTCGACCTAGTTGGTGCATACTAGACATCGGCAGACAACGTACAACACCCTCAATGGTGGACAGTGACCTGGATGCCAGTGATGTGAGAAAACAGGAAAATAATTTGTCTGATGGACAACTCACCAAGACAGAGAAAGACATCCTTGCTAAGGGGCTGAATTTTGCTGTCGTGCCAATGCTAATCCCAATAGTGGAAGTGGTTATTGCCAAGGAATCAGTGATCTGTACCAACAACTGTGGAGCGATGAAACGTTTCTTTCGATAAAACGTGTCCAGGTGAATTGACTCAACTTTCTGATTTCTTCTCCTGGATTATTGAGCATGCATGGAGACGTGTCTAACTGCTCATTCTTGGTTTTTTGCAGCAGTGATCCTCCCACCCCACGGATCCCTTGTTCCAGATGTGACATGATGCTGTGTAACCTCGTTTTTCTTTTTGTTAATGAATAGTGAAACATTTTTTTTAAGTTACTATTGATGTTATTTTGGGATTATAATTGTTATCAGAGCTACTGCCCTCTGTCTGCACAATAAAGATTTTTATGATGCACTGATCTGCATTGTATGATTTAATGAAAGGAAGCATTTGGCTCCATTTGGTTTCGGGCAGTTAAGTGTTTCCTGTAAATAGAGATTTCAGTGTTTACCTCTGAAAAAAGAGCACAGGCCATTTAAAGAATATAAACAGTCTTTATCAAACATCAATTATTTCAATTGAAGGGCTCTGAAAAATCAGCCAATACATATTCTCAGCTTTTGGAATTTCATTATACGGTCACGAACAAACAAGGTACATTTCTTTATAATACACAGTGAAAACTGCAAAGGGACAATTCCTCAATAAAAAGGAAAAAATAACTTAGCTGATGCTGCTCACAGTTTGTGTTGAAGCAGTCTCAGGGTCAACGCTCATAACATTAAGTGTGTTATTCCATTAATGCCAATTTCACAGTAGGGTTGTCATCAAAATGAGAAATGACATTTTCTATAGCAATGGACATTAATTAAAGACTGCATACAGAAGCAGTTGAGTTAATCTCAAGCAAATTGAATCGTTGAATACAATTGATGTTGCCAGTTGCCAAAAAGTTCTCACTATTTAACAAATGAATAGAGATCAGAAACCCAGCTTATCAAGAATGAGCTGCATGTAAATCTGTCAAATTGCGTGGATTTCTGTGGAGGGTTGTAGTATTAGCTAGTTGAGAGGAAGGCTTTAAAATGGATAGAAAGAAAAAAAGTTACTCATTGAATTAAAAACACAGATCTCAGTTTTGATATTCACCTTAAGAGAACAAACTACAAAATCTGAAAGACAAGAGGATAGTAAGTGCTTTCAATCAAACTGATGTGTGAACAGGCATTCTTAATAATGACACTGTGGGTCATAAACTTCACAAATTTAGCATCGCCAACCAAATACAAGTAACTAAGCAGGTGTTATGAGCAGTAATTTTCAACAGATTTTGTTCAAAAACAAATCTCAAGTTACATGAATTATTTGTTCCCGAGTCTATCTGTGGCACAGATCCACCTAACAGTGATATTTTGTGTGAGTGAATGTTTCTCTGCTTTGTTTGAGAAGTGATGTCCAATGATCGATACAGCAGAAGCTGTTTTCTGTGGACATGGTGGAAATTAATATCTCACACTGTCACACTGTTATCTCTGTATCAGACACTCGACACTTAATGAGGGAAAATACGTGCATATTTTTTAGCCTAGTTAAAACTAATTTGTTATTATTTGTCATTTGAACAAATGGGTGCAGCTTACTGCAAGCTTCTGAGGCAGGGGTAAAAAAGAAATCACTGGAGTCAGTTCACTAAATTTCGGTGAGTGGTGCAAACTCAATAAATGTGTAACATAGTCTAGGTTTCCAAACCCAACTAGAATTGCACATCAAGAACATAAAATTAAAACCACCAGATTAATTCCCAGTATCATTTTGCTTATGACATATTGCAGAGGATCAGGTTCAATTAACATTAAATACAAGCTCAGGAAATGGCTTCTTTCATACTTAACTTATGGAAAAGCTGTGGTATGGAAAGGAAAAAGCAAACCAAAACTATAAAAGGTGTCAGTATCATATACCACATTTTAATGATTTTGCAGCCCTTTGGACTTAATAGACTCAAGTTTAAAAGTGAAGAAAAAACTTCAAATCTTCATGGAAATCAAGCTTTACCCTGTGATGACGTAAGGAATTTCAACAAAATCCCCATTTCTCTGCATAATGACCGATAACCACAACCATACATTCATGGAAATGTTCTATTGCTTTAGTCAAAAGCATGCATTGCTCTTTAAAGTGCAAAGAAACGTTCACAGATTCAAACCAATAAATCAACAGCTACAGAACCTCTATGAGAAACGAATCAGAAAGCTTGTATTCACCAACTGATTTGCTGTAAAACAAAAAGAGGAAACGTAAAATCCAACATAGAAATATAGATATTGATTTCAAGATGGATGGATATGACTGAAACCAGCCAAGCAAACAAAATAAAAACAGTACTGAGCAGAAAAAGAAGTCACATGGAAATCTCAAAAGGCGACCCACTAAAAAGAGGGTACACAAAGCCAAGGCAAAACCCAGACCGCCACCATGAAAATACAAACTGCATTGCATCGATTGTGTTCATAGTTAGGAGGGAGCTGGAGAAAGACGGCCTGCATCTCTGATGTCAGCACAAATATTTCCTTGAGGTTCCTCTACACCAGACTTCCCAGTCCCTCCTCTTCCAATAGTTTTGGAAGTAAATCTGGATACAAACAGCGCTTCAAAGAAGGGGACAGAGAAAGGGAGGCAGTGAAGAGGCTAATCCTATATATTTCCAGACTGCGCTCAGCACCAACGCTCGTGTCACTGTAGGGGAATGTAAACAAAAAGTGCAGGAGCCCTTCACGGCTGGAGAGGTTGGCGGTGAACCTTCAGCATCTTCAAACCTCCATCGGCTGGTAGAGAAGCCTGTCCGGTTCAGTCCTTCTTCATGGGGCGAGGAGATGAAAAGAGTGGAAACTATCATTGCCCTCCATCAAGAGCAAACAGTTGACCATACCTCTCTGGTAATGATGGGAGTCGCTTAAAAGGAGACATCCGTCATGCTGCCTTGGTGGACGGAGGCAGGTCCTGTTGTCCAGCTTGTGCTTCCCTGGCAGTGGTTCAAATTTGTCACTTTCCAATAGAGTTAATGCTCGAGAGGATTGCTTGTCTTTCAGCTTACTCTACAGCATTTTCTGTCCATATCTGACCACTTGCAATGGTCAAGTTATTCAAGTTTGGGGAGAACATTTCAATTTCTAACCCATTCACCTTTGTGAGAGTTTATTCGTCAACCACCAAACATTGGCCACTCTTAGAACATTTTGTTTATATAGACTAAAAAAAGTCAATAATGCTTTTAGAAATCTAGAAGAAGGAAATGGAAATCCCCCAAAAGTTTTTTTTCCATGTCCTCGATCACGTGTTTCAACTTTTCCATTTCCAGTGACACTGAGTTCAGGAAAAAAAAGGCCTCAACCCTGGTGGTGAAATCGGGTCCCCACACTCCACCAAGGTTTGCATGGTGAAAAGCAAAAGTGCCCTACATGAATGAGACATTACTTCAAATCAAGCACCTCTCATGGGGTTCAACCACTTCAGATTGCTCTCTATCCTATTTAGCATTAGTTTGAGAAGATGCCAACACTCTTCGTCCTCTTCCTTATTCCCTATTAAAAGGGTTTTCCCTTTTCCCCAGCAGCAGCTAAATGTTGTACATTCAGTCACTGATTTCTCCAGCAGTCTGTGTGTGTGTGTGTATTTCCTTTGCTACTATGGATTAATAGTTAGTGTTGATATTCCATATCATGGGTGTTGTACATGAATATTTTTTTCAGTGTGAATTCATCACATTCTCTAGTTTCTTTTGCTTTTTGATTTATGTGATGTGTGTGAGACTGTTCATATTTGTCTAATATTACGTGGCAGACACATGATGAATAACATAGTAATCATGGACATACATCAACACAGCAACAGGCTGGCCAATGATCAGTGAAATCCACACAGCTGCATTACCATAGTTGCCATTTAGGAAACGACCCACAAACCAGGCCAGAGGAACCTACAGGGATGAGAGTTCACATTTTAAAAGTGTGTTCAGGGAGTGTGCATGAGGCTTAAGTTAGTGTAGATATGTGACCATGTAATGTAGAGCGAAAGTGACCTGGCTGTGAAAAACTGAGTTTATTCAAGTGTCTGATCTCTACGCATGTGTGTTATTATGTCTAGGTAGAAAGATAGCTCAGTTGGACAAAACCAAGAATTTTAAATCTCCGTGAGTCATTCTCTCTCTCTCTCTCTCTCTCTGTCTGTGTGTGTGTGTGTGTGTGTGTGTGTGTGGTCTCACAAGTCTGAGCTAGCTATAGAGTGGTAGAGTGGTACATGTCAGTATGTCTATACAAGGAGGTTACCATTTCACAATACATATGTCTTACCTGAGCCATCATGCCCATGAAGGCCCAGAGCCTGAACATCTTCAGAGGAATGCTCACCAAATACTGTGT